>MU132278.1:15888-26286 GCA_015039395.1 Ceratobasidium sp. AG-I
ATTCGCCGAGCTCTCAATGCTCGAGTCAGACAACCGTCTAAGGTCGCTAAGAATACTCAACCCTCCCTTCTCAGGTCGTCGTTTGGAATGCGGCGTTTCTCCCCGTTGACTCTCCCATCCTTCCTTGGATCTCCCATCGAGGCTCAGTCTAGGTGCGCTCAATCCACAAGCTGTTCCATACCCAGGAGCTGAATATCCTTGCCATCCCCAGACATCCCGAAGTTCTTCTGCCAGCCAGCGCCGCGATTCGAACTGCTTACGCTTCAACCCCATTTTTTTGACATACCAGTAGATGAGGCGATTTTTATACGGACGGGATCTCTATGACACGCGATCGTCACATACCGGTACGTCGTACCTGTTCGTGCTCGTAGGATCCCCACGGCTGATCATGTGCCCGAAGCCACTGAGTCACCTAGCTTGCAGTACCGTTATGTATCCAAGTCCCTAATCCCCCGGTCAGCATTTCCCCTTTAACACTAAACACTTCGCAGTCCTGCCTACTGTCAGCATCTCTGCTCTCCTTGCCATCTCATATAAGCACTACCACTGGTCACGGAGCTAGTCAACTCTCGTGAGTCGGCAACCTACTGATTCCGGCTAAGTCTATCATCGACCCAGATGTTGCGTGGTGTTGGGCGGTTGTCAAGATCTTGACACTGAGATGTTGGCAGTTCTTACCGACCACTTGAACAGCGAGCACCCTGTTGTACCATGTTTCTTTTACACATCGGTACGTGTGAATGTCACGGGAGGTGTGCATGCTAACCGTTGGTTTCCTGCCGCATAGACCGGAGCGCCTGTGGTCAAACTTACATCTTCCTGGCCGAACCCCTCCCTCACCCTTTCTCAAACTGTACGGTATCCAAGGCTCGTCGGGCGATACACATGATGGGAAGGAGGGCTACAGACCTCGAACCTAATGGTAATTTGAGGTCAATCTAGTTTTCGTATACGAGCTATCGTTTGAGTTAGCGTTTGGTATCGGAGATGTTTAGTAAATTGATAAATACATCGTGGTAGCAACCACACGATAAAACCAAGGGGGAGGTCGAATACATCGAGGCGATTGGTTAATTATCGCGGGTAGATTAATTGCCAAAGATTATTAACTTACAATTAACTTACATTAACTTACAATGGAACAACGCGTGGGAACCGCTGACTCATAAGACAATCAGGGTTTAAGCTCTTAAGCGCCCAGCTGCAGCTGGCTGTGACCTCCCGAAGTAAAGCGACCGCAACTTGACCATGTCGTGGCCGTTTGAGTCGTGTAAGTAATAAGTCGAGCCGTATGATACACGGGAGCAATAGTACAATAGCAAGTGAGCCGTTAAACCCAGAAAAAGACAAGTAAATCAGCATTTACTTGATAGCAAAATAGAAATCACGGTCTAATTTGGTGAGTTCATTATTGTTTGACACGTTTCGGGGGTCAGTTAGAGGCTCTCACCCCGTCGCATAGTTTTTATCAATAGCCCAAAAGGATACCAAGACTTTAAGGTGCACCATGAAACCTGAGTTTCGGGTTAAACCCTGCTTAAATCAAGCACAGCTCACCAGCCAGTGACCCAATTTGGGTATGAAAGCCTGTCATTCAATAGCTAAGTAACAGGGCTATAAGAAATATCTATTGAGTGAGTTGAAGAGAACAAGAGATTCCGCGTCAAACACTATGTACTGTCAATGGAAACACCAGAATTAGTCTGTCTCAGTGGACAGATCTCGCATGGCTTAGCTCAAGGTGCCATCTGAACACTCTTGCAAAGTTGCACATATTCTACTATCCACTCAAAGTGTTTCAAATCACTTCAAAGTTCTGGCATTGTGATCATTGTTTTTATGTATGTTTTGTGTGATGAAACTGGCTTGGAGGGAAGGACTGCTGGAAAAGCGCAGGGCAGATGAGGCATTCCACAAAACAGTGACATCAGTAGCAGGCAAGCAAATTAATTGAGCAAAGGGAGGGAGGGTGTATGCATTGGATGGAAACGTTGAATGTGTATGTTTTGCGCTTTAGGTTTTATGTGTTGGGGCCATAATTATACAAGAATAACTAATCTATAATTTCAAGCTTGGGTGTATAGATATATTTCCATGACTTATAGATGTGTACCTAGACACAGACTCACACATGGGTACTCGAACACAAATTCAAGTGGTGGCTTGGGAATATTTGGTACAGGTGTGTCCAGTGGTCTTGACAAGGTACTTACTTTGAGGGCCCACAGATTGCACTGGATATATTAATTGATTTCTTGGAGATTGGGCTGTATAGATATGAAAACAGTCCCTGGAGGAACAATGGGTTACATACTAGTAATTAACTTGCAATGGAACAACGCATGGGAACCGCTGACTCATAAGACAATCAGGGTCTTTAGGCGTTAGCGCTGGGCTGCTTTGAAACCCCACACTGGGGGTTACCTCCCAAGGGGAATCTCCCGGTGACTTAAGCATGTTGTGCGGGAGACTGGCACGCGGGAATTCCCTGTTCCCGGGGCGAAAATTCCCGGAAAAACCCGCGTGCCGGCACCGGGCGCGGGCGCGGGCACGGCCAATCTCACGCGGATTCCCGGAGAGCTTCCCGGGATATCCGGCACTTAAGCGCCATGATTCCCGCCAATGCTTGCGTGGTTGCGGGTGTTCCCGCTGCCCGCATCAACCCCTAGCTGCTCACTGCCCCCGCACCAATACTCTGTATACGAGTTAATCCTTTTCATTCACAATTGTATCTACATTCTATGACAAAATTAACGTATATGAATACTCAAACCTGGTACAAGTCAGTCGGCCGCGACGTTGATTGCGTGCCGAACGCACGCGCGCCAAGGTGGGAGATCGCCTGGCGTATGGCTTGGGATCGGTTTGGATATGTGTTAGAGGTCATGCCATGTGAATAAGACTGGCTGGTCACATTGTCGGGCACGGTGCTCTCAATGGCGAGAGGTGCGGCGAGGAGGATACCGGGGCAAAGTGTTGTTTTGGCCAGGCGTAGTGACGTAGGGCGCAGAGGAGGGTATGGCGCGCGCCGGGGGCGGCACCCATTGTGACCAGAAATGTGGTAGCCCGGCAGGGGTGTTTGGGGAGGGCCCTGCACCGGGACAGGTGGCTAGCTATGTCCGTGAGGTGGATACGCGTAGCATAAGTGGGGGCTTATGGATAGTGGAGGTGCGGCTGGCCTGGGGCAGGCATGTACGCAGTGAAGAGCCAAGGGTGCGCGTTAAGGTCGGATACGATAGAGAAGGGGTAGGGATTAAGTATGCCGAGGGTGGGACAGCAGGGAGGTCGCATGAAGCTCAGGCAGACCCGGGCGAGTGGGACACGGTGGGAGTAGTTTCGATAGGTGGCCGGAGTTGCACGTGTCCAGGGATATGTTGAGTATGGCCAATGTCCCAAGCGTTTGAACGTGGTGGAGAACACCCAGAAAAAGAGCAGCAAGCCAAAGCAAGCGCATAACGCTCAAGAGTGAACCATCCATCAAGGTTTGATATGAACAGGGCAGGATTGTCCATGGAGATGGTGGCCAACAATCATCCACCAATAAGCCAGCTGGACCCAGACCAGAGAGCGTCAGGCCATGCAGAGCAAAGGCAGACGCATGGACATCAATTTTGAGTGTGTAGAGTGGTGGTTCGGCAGAACCCGTGATTGCGAACGCGCACAACACGAGAACGATTGAATTACGTCGGCAGGCATGTACGAGGCTGGATAGGGTGATTGGGCAGGCAAGTGGGAGGAGGGTATTTTGGGCACGGGTCATAGGGAGGGGCACCCAGGTAAGGAGCATGCGGTGGCGGATACGGTGAAGGATAGGGGTGGAGATGCGCAGACAGACGTGTCGCGTGGACCCCTTGACCAGTCATGTTGTCATACACGGCACTTTCAACAGCACGGGCGATAGCTGCTCGAGTTCCTGCCGAGTTGGATGTCCGCCAGGGCTTGGGCAAGGGGTGGATACGATAGCCAAAGCACACGAGAGGCACAAGAGTCCAATGGTTGCGGTTTTGGAGCGGGGCAAGAGATAGGCAGCAGAGCTCCCAGACGACGTGTCGAAAGGCGAGACGTTTGCCGCCAAATCTGAGCTGCTCGCGTAAGTGACCGGGAGATCACAAACGGACGACGCGAGGGTCAGAAGGTGTGATGACGTCGATCACGGGTCGTAGGACAAGGAGATTTTACTCGAGGGTGTAGGCTTATTAGGTTCGCGCCAACGAGTTGGCAAGTACGAGGGTGAGGCCGTTGAGTATTGGTCCGAGTTGGTAGAGGTGGAACTGGACAAGAACGAGTTGAGCAGCGCGGCGGAAAGCGAGGCAAGCATCGTTGAATCGTGTTTGTTGGCGGAGCATGATCATTCGGCACCTCTGGCACAGGGAATACCCGCAGGGAAGAACGTTGCGCCCGAATCGTGGGGGCGCGGGAGAAGGGCAAAGTCGGTCTACAATAGAGTAGGAATTATCGTAGACTCGCAATTACACGAGGATTGTTGTTTTGGCTAAGGCTATGTTACAATTGGTTAGTTCACTGTGTCCACAGCAAGTAAATGATAAACGTACAAGGAATGAACCGGCTACATCAGACCCACCTCGTGGCGGGTATATTGCGCGCACATCAGGAAACCCGGGAGCATCTCGTGAGTGCTCGGAAGTGGCAAAAGTAGCCAAAGTGGCTCGAGACAAGGTCCCCCTTTTCAGATACTCGCAAGTACTTTGAAAGTACTCGACGAGCTTAGTCAGCATGTCAGAATTGATGTAGATACAGACATAAATGTTATCTCGCCAATTAACCATTCGTTTTGGCTGCTTTTTGCACCATTGGAAGCGCATCGCAAAACCACCCTACTGGCCTCCAGATTGTGAGCATTCTTGATGAGGAACAGTGTATGTAGCAACAATTAAGTCTCCGGATGGTGACAAATCACGTGATCACTCTCGATCACTCTGATGAGCTCCAAACACTTAGCCTGTCTTGCAAGCAAATTGAACACTTGTGCATTGTCCAGTGCAGAGTCCAGATATGCAGTTTTGCGATGCGCTTCCAATGGTGCAAAAAGCAGCCAAAACGAATGGTTAATTGGCGAGATAACATTTATGTCTGTATCTACATCAATTCTGACATGCTGACTAAGCTCGCCGAGTACTTTCAAAGTACTTGCGAGTATCTGAAAAGGGGGACCTTGTCTCGAGCCACTTTGGCTACTTTTGCCACTTCCGAGCACTCACGAGATGCTCCCGGGTTTCCTGATGCAGAAGAGTGCAACATTTTGAAAAAGTCAAATGGGGCTGAATAGAATTATGGCTACGTGTACTTACATTGTGTGTGCTCCGGATACAGTGCAATACAAGGTGACCCGTATGCCCTCTCGCGCTGGAGCGGATTTTGCTGGTGGTAGTACAGCACGAGATATACAACATCATGTGACCGTGTCCATAAGCGGTATTTGCATTGATATAACGCTTTCGAGTGACCTTACAATATTGCTCCGCCGCCCCACCCAACTCTTGTCGGCCTCTAGCCACAGTAAGTTTACGTCTTAGTGTCAGCGCCACACTCAGACTATCTCACACGTTTTTCTTCTACCCAGCCTAGACGCATGCCGTTGACTAGCGAGCTACTTAACATGCGCGAACCTGGTTGTAAGCTTTTTGCCAGCCCCTCCTCACGCAACACATCCGTGGAGGCTTGGATAAGGACGGTTTCAACCCATCCTTGCGCTCTCGACCCTGCCATGCCCAGCCCAATACCGGTTTTCTCGGATGACGAGGGCGACCCAGGTAAGTAAAGAGGCCATCCACTCAAGCGCCATACATGGACACTATCTTTTAGCCAATACACCTCGAAATGTGCCTGTCACTCGATCCCGTAAGCAAGCTCGAGCCAATTCAAGCCCTCTCGCATGTATGTCCATTGTTTAATATCCTTTAGCTTAAGATTTAGATGACTATTCCTTTTCAGCACGCTATTGTGTCTTCCTTGATACACAGGATACGCTCAACCCACCGTCACCAATAGTCTCTCCTAGTCCTACGCCTGCAGATACGGAGGTGGAAACGTTGTCTGCAATGTCCAAAGATGGTTCGACCTTTAGCACCGCTCTGAAAAACAAACGCCGCAATAAAACCACCAAGAAGAGAACTATGGGAGACCTCAAAACCGAATTAGGTGCGTACTTTCTACATTTATTATTGAGGACAAACACCTTGCACACAAATGCACGCCAGTGACCAATCACGTGCCCACCGTCGATGGGCGACTCCGTCGCCCATCGACGCTCCGTCTTGCCCATACGTTTCTCCTATCCATTTCTCGTTCATTATATTGTAGTCTGTTGTATATATTTAACGTTTATTTTAGCCTTGTGTATTTTACGCATCAAGGATACGAAAGCAGTCGCTTATGCCTCATTTGAGGATCCTGAGATAATTTACGAGGCAGACAACACAGTTACGTACTACGGGTTTAAGTGTAAAAGGTCAGTTTGATTTTGTCTTGAGCTTGGGTCTGCGGCTTACTCCGTTTTTTTATTTAGTTGCCTTAAAATTGTGCGTCGCTTAATTGGCGTGTCCACCACATCCGGGTTTATGGGACACCTTCGGACCTGTGTGTCCGCGGCAAAGCAAGTCCAGGTTCTTGGGGACTTTGGCATTACCAGAGGTAACGCTTCGCGCCTGACCCCTGAGCAAGTACGTGAGAATTTTGCTCTCTGGACAGCAGAGAGCGCGCGGCCGTTCTGCATCGTAAACAATAGATATGTGCGTATATTTCCTTGTTGCCAGTATTGTTACTCATCTGCTTTTATCCAGCTACAAAGGTTGCTCCATCCCGATGCCCGAACTCACCAGCCACATCGTGTCACAATCAGTAACGATATTCAGCGCATATACCGAGCTACGCAAACCGATATCAAAGCTGTTCTTGCAGTGCGTAAACCCTCACCTACAAATGATCCACGTCAAACTAATTAGATTATCCAGGAACACCAAGGGGTCTTCCATGCCGCTCTTGACTTATTTCAGAGCGGAAACGGTTACGACTTTCTTGGTATTGTGTTATTCCGTGCTGTTGCTTTGTCTTCCCAGTCGGCTACCCGAACCATTGCCGTTGAGAGGTTTGTCTTAGAGTGCCTAAGGTGAGTGATAGCTTCGTATGTGGTCAAAGTACCTAACACAACAGACTTGTAGCTATAGTGAAGCACACACAGGCATAGAGCTCGCCAAAACCCTGCACACCGTGTTTGTGAAATTTAAGATTGAGGATCGGGTGCGTCACGCCTAAATTATATATACATGTAGCCTGACTATTTGACAGGTCTGGGGTGTAGTGTCCGACAACGCATCAAACAACAGCGCGATGATGAAGGAATTATCAGCCTACGGCATGAAGCAACTCACTGGTCCCAAGGCGCGGGTTCATTGTGTTTTACATGTGCTGAACTTAGTTGCCCAGGTAGGTTTGTTTCATTCATTAACTAATCACGTTGTAATAACTACTACATGTCGATGACAGGCCGTGGCGGCGCCCTTTCGTGCAAAGCGACGTGCCATGGTCAAAGAGTACGGCAGAGGCGACAGCGACGATGAGGAGGAGCCGGAGGAGTCAGCCACCACAGCGCATAATGTAAGCGCTCATGGATCATTGGTGGGCCAGCGTTCGATTAATTGTTTCCTGTAGGCTCAAGAGGATCCAGACCTCGACGACGATGGTTTAGACCCATCAATAATGCTCCACGTAGACGGCGACGAACCCGCTGTCGAAGACGAGGAAGAGACAGTAGAGATCGATATACCTAAGATGGTAATAGGATCAGTGGAGGAGCATGAACAGTCACGTGCTGCGATGGTCCTCTACAAGGTGAACAACCACCCCCTTCACGGATTCAATTATGTGAATAGCTAACATATATTTTTAGGTATCGAGGCTGGCGCATCGCCTGCGTTTCACACCCAAGGCTCGGGAGATCTTCCAAGCAATATGTGTGGCGAAGGAAATCCCCACGCCGCACACCATCCCGCGCGACAGCTTGACGCGCTGGAACTCATCGGAGATGATGCTGGAAGGCTGTGACCGAACGTGGGATGCAAAGTGAGTGCCTTATAATTAGATCTGTGATACTTGCTAATTCAATCTGTTCAGCACCGAGTTCCAGGTGACTACACGCTATATCCCGAGAGAATTGTTACTGCGAAAGGACAATCGCAAGACCATTCAAGGTCTACTACAAGTATTGACGGTGAGTTCTCTACACTCTTATAATGCTAAAAAAAAATTATTGACGTGTCTAAGCCACTAACCATTGTCACAAAGATTCTCTCGCACGCGGGTGTGCCAATGATGGCTGATGTCATTGTGCATTACGACGGGCTTGAATGCAAATATTGGGAGATGTGTCTCGACGAGGAGTTACCACTGTGGATGTGTCAAGCTGCGAATCGCGCACGCCGGGTTCTGAACAAGTACTACGAGAAAACCGACGAGTTGTTGTAACCCACTGGACTTTTCTTTCTTTTGTGTGTCTTTCTCTCGTCTAAGGCCTGGCCTTTGACTCGTTCGGACACGGACTTGTGGCTTACAACGACTGGCCACAAACACTCCTTTGGACTTTACGCACAGACCACGCCTCATGGTGACTCTTGCATTTCACCTTGCGCTTCTGTGCGCTCTTACTGGTAGATGGACTTTCACATGTACTTACGAGGCTGTACGCCTCCTGTGTATAAAAGAAGGGTGAGCAAGCCTGGGATCTCCAGCTTGCTCTACCTCGTCAATCTCCCCTCATAGGTGTGAAGGCAGGACAGTACGATAAGTGACGGCTTTAGCGCATCACTTGTACCATCCTCCAACACTCTTAAGATAAGAGACAACGTCGTACTTAGTTACCTCAACACTTCGGGTTTAGCCCTCAACACCGTACCTCCTGAGTCCATCGCTAGGACTAGGAGCTTGTAGAACGCCACTTGATAACCCAACAAACTCACGTCGAGACACGCTTAAGTCAAGCCAAGAGGGCTGTGACATTGTAGAGCAAGCTTTACGCTATCTCGTGGCTACCAAACAAATCCACCACCTTCGCAGCCAAGACTAAGCTGGAATTGTGGGGATACGTCGACACCATCATAGGTGAAATACCAGTATACTACGTTCGCACCAAGGACAACAACTACTTTATTGTTCAACTCAACAGCGAATACGTAATCGCCAATAACGAGATCGAACTAGTATACATCCTCAACCCCGACTGTATCTACTCACTCAAGACAACTACAAATGTCACTAACATCCAGCAATATACAGGGCGCTGGGAGTAGAAGAAACAGTGAACGAGCCACGAGATCAGACACACGAACAGGACCCGAACGCATGAATGAGGGCATAGGCCAAAGCAACAGCCGACCCCAATCAAGGGCCTCAGAAGACAACCGAGATATAACCGAAGAAGTACCACAAACAATCCTGCCAACAGAACAACCGGTAATCTCCACCGTCCCTACAACTCCTGAACAAGTGGCATCTAGTTCCAGACGCACTGTTCCAGGGGGACTCCCCTCTTTTGAGGTCTCAAGGGAACAAGGACAGGGAGAGCAGTCAGAACCCACCATTAGACAACCAACACCTGGAAGACCCGTGCGACTACCAGACTTTGGGATAAGGAACAGGACGGCAACAGTAGGACCAGAAGAAGAAGAAGTGATTGGAGCCACTTCACGCATTATTCCCAACCCTGACGAGACCTACACAAGACATCCTCTTACCGGAACGCTTGTACAATCGTCACAAGGAAGTGTAATAAGCCAACGCTCCATGCCTCCGACACCCAACACAGGAATGACTGTAAGCTCAATCACCAGGTTTGCACAACCACCCTCAGTAGTTGGAACAGAGATTGAACGACGCTCTGAAGCAAACGATGCGGCAAGGGCACGAAGGATGGAAGCTGAAACACGCGCTCTCAAACGAGAAGAAGCAGAACATGTCATACGACCACTACAAGAACAGATAGCCGTACGAACCCTCACCATAGCCGAAATCGGGCAAACCACAAGGGTACTAGTACAATCCAACAACACCATACTTGAACAGATCAGGGATATCAACAATCGAATGGACCGCATAGGAGACAAAAACAGGGAATTAGAGCACAACAACCGCGCTAACGCCACCAACCTCTACCAGGCGGGATTAGATATCCGCACCAATACAAACAGCACCCGAGCAGTGCAGGAACAGCTACGAAACTTGGCCAATATGCCGGACAGCATGGACCGCATATGCAACACACAAGCCGTGATGACCAACAATCTCGGAAACCTACGACAAATGATGGAACAACAAAACCGACAGCTCGCTAACATCTTTGAAACGCTACAAGGCATTGACAACCGCATCCCGGTACCAGAAGAC
>MU132278.1:36609-81825 GCA_015039395.1 Ceratobasidium sp. AG-I
GGATTCCTTAGTCTGTGTGGCGCTTTTCAGGGGTTATTCCCCCTGCTGGAGGAAATCCCCCATTCCACAAGCATAATGAATTATTACAACATATTGTGCTATATGGTTAGAATGCTGCGACTTATGCGCATTTTATGCGCTAAGTAACATGAAGATGTGATGGGATTTAAGGATCATCAAAACTCACAAAACGAGCCTTGTGAGTACAAGTGAGAACACTTGGGCATTCTTTAAGAAATAAAATCGCAGAAAATTGGGAAAAATGCTAGAAGCATGCGCGGGTATTTTGCGGGTATTTCGGCGCTTAAACGCGGGTTTCTGCCAGAATTCCCGCCGAGAATCGCACCTCTTGAGTGGATTCCCGCACCCGCACCCGCACCCGCATCGCCGGAAATCGCCGGTATTTAAGGGTGCGGGAAGCGAAAATTCCGGCCCGCCAGAACCCGGCACGACATCCTTACTCTAAAGATAATACCCAAGGGCATCGCACCCTCATTCTGAGGGGTTTGCAGATAGATACCCACTAGCGTGCGAGTATCTTTAGTGTTCTTGTATGTATTCTGATTTACTGGCAAGTTCCTGTGAGAATCCGATCATAGGAAACATGGGGACACAACAAGATATCTCAATATAATCCCCCTTTTGTTCATACCTCACATTGGATTAGTCTGGCACTCCCTATCCAGGTTCCAATGATGGAGACACCATTGGAGTAATACATAGTACTGAATCACAACTTATCTCATCTGTAGATACTCTGTGACTGCCCCAATGCTATCATAAGTTCCCACTGTCCCCTCGATGGCCCACACCTTGTGAGACAGACACATCAATGGTGTTGAACTTTAGCTAAAATTGAGTGAGACTAGCACTAGGGTAATCAAGCATTCTGAGTAGAATTTACTCATTGGAATTCTTTCAATCATCCCTATTTATGTTGTAGAAGGAGATTTATGTGGGAATTTCCCCCTGGACGACATATTTCCCCCATTTACATCACTTCCCATATGCTTGAGTGTCTGAAACTTGGTATACAGCCTATATACACCCTAGCGCATCCATTGCCCACAAGGGAGCGACATTCTGGCGGTTAGTTTGACTAGTCTGTGTGGCGCTTTTCAGGGGTATTCCCCCTCCCAGGAGTAAATCCCCCTCACAGAGCCTGTTTGATTTATGTAGATACTGGGACCCATATATTCTGAATGCTGTGAATTATGCGCATTCTATGAGATACTTATCATGAGAATGTGGTGGGATTTGTGGACACTCAAACTTCAGAAATCGAGCTTTGCAGACTCTGAGGAGTGTTTTTGCACGATCTATACTAAATAAAATGCGCATAAATGCGGATAAATGCGCGTTGAATGCGCGGGTATTTTGCGGACATATTGGCGCTTAGGCGCGGGTATTCCGCAGAATCTCCGCCGGGTAGTCTGCGCTTTTTTGTGCTTCCTGCTCTCGCTCTTGCTACCTGCATGCAGATATTTGCAGGTATTATTCGCTGCGGGTATCACAAATTTCCGTGCGACATACTTAATCTGGACTCCCTCAGCAGCCAGGTGTAGCATGGCTCAGCTTAAAGTATTGTTTGAAGGCTTTTAAAACATTGTATATGTAATGATATTCATGTAAAGAAGCTTGAGGAGTTTCTACACTTTGGGTGGCTTGGTTTCCACAATTGAAGGTACATTTGGGTGTGAGGAAAGTGTATTTGAGGGGTAGAGGGTGATATGTGCAAAAAGGTAAAAAGAAGGTAAGGGGGAGAGGGGGAGAGGGGGAGGAGCATCTGGAGGCAAGTGTCATGTCAACAACATGTAATTCTCATGGGGGGGGGGTACATGTGAATTGCATTAATACACTTGATTTATATGTGACTGCCTGAACATGCTGGTTGCATGTCATTTTGGAGCCCCACTACAAGCACCACCTAAATGTCCACCTGAAGCCCCCAGCACATATTTCCCAGGAGCACCAACATATTTTTACATAGCAAGCACATATAGAGCTACTGTATCTACTACTGATCTTTCTAAATTAATTAATTTAAAATATCGAAATAGGTGGGTTTAGGCAAAGACCTGCTGAATATATGCTACGCATACTGAGAGGGTGGGTGGGTATTTGGGTTGAACAAGGGAAATATTACAGCAATGATAGCAGGAGACTAACTGGGGTGAACTTTGAATAGAGTTGTGTGCACACACTGTAGTATTAAAATAACAAAGTGCATGTATTCTATTTTTAATGTGTGCAATGGGGTCTTAGTTGCATGGGCATGCAGATAAAATTTACAAACAGACATTCAATGGATAGTTGCATGATATATATGCAGTTAAAGACCATATATGAACTGAGCTTATTGGTATATGAACCGTTTTTAACAGACTCCAAAATTAACAAGAATGACCCTGGAGAAATGACGGGTCAAACACTTGTTATAATGCAAAGAAAGCATGTGTGGGAAACCTGAGTCATACTCAGGGTTTTTTCAAGAGACAACCAGGGACAAGGTAAACGTCCTCTTCAAGGACATGACACCTTGCTTACTTATATTTCTTCACTTTGAACCAAGCACATAACACAATAGGAACAATCTTTCTGTATCATCAGCAATTGAGGTTTGTTGTTAAACATTACATGCTTTGTATATAAGACAAAAAGAGCAACCATAATCATAAGGTTAGCCAAACTACAAGTGTGCTCGGCAAGGGAATTCATAGAACCGCCCAGAGTGCTACACCTCATTGCAGCCTAAGGATGTTGGCTGGATAGAAGCTGGGATTCCTGCACCTGGAGCTGGGAATCCAACCGTCAAAGACTGTGCCCGCACTTGGTAGCGGGCATGCAGCAATCTGTGGTAATCTGGCAAATGCCTGCATTTTTGCAAGCTTCCACAGGCAGGCAGGCATTGAGTACCTTAAAATTCATTACATCTACATGTTTAAGAGCTCATTAAATGCGCATAAATCAGGGGATTCTGCCCATATACAAGAGATGTCTCAAATAAATTTGTAACACACTCAAATATGGGAATTACAATCCAGGAAATGCTTAATGGTGCAATGCTGGCCACACACAGACCACCTAGCCCCAGCATAAGGACTTAGTATATATCTAGAGACCTGTATCAATGTCTGTGCTACGTTTCAGCCCAGTCCAATCATAGGAAGTATCTGAACTGTTGCAGAAACCAGGGAATACCCCTATTCCCCTCTAAAGTCTTGCTGTTCACCAGCCAGGCTCTTCATAATCTCAGTATTATATGGAATGTAACCTGATCACTCATGTATACATTCTCTGAACTTATCTCATCTGCTGAATGTTTGAGAACATGTGTATTCTTTATAGATATTCCCATAGGAGCTATCATAGACATACAACGCTTGTACATAGGACATGATGAATGAACAAAAGTTTCGAGATTGAAGCACATTGCATATATGCAGCATTCAATTCTGAGTAGAATGTACTCATTGGAATGTCCTCAATCAATTTTATTCTGGCCCCAGACTGCATAGGGATGTCGCGCGGGTAGCACGGGCATCCCGCATCAATTCAGTAAACGCCCCGCACTGAATTGGTGCCGGATTCCCGCGCTACCCGCGCGACATCCCTAAGACTGCACCTAATACTGGATTCCCCCTTTTGAGCACCAATCCCCCTATTTCTGTATCTTCCAGGTGTCCAAGCATCCTGTTATTTTGTATATGGTATCCTGTAGCATGAAAAAAACAATCGCGCATAGGGGAGTGGCATCTATACAGTCAATTTCCTTAGTGTATGTGTGTCATGACCCACCCCTGTTTTCTCATGGCCTGTCTCTTTTCTTGTGGCTCATGACCTGAGTGATTTCTGTTGGCTGTGTTTCCTTTTGTCTGACTCGTGCTGTGTGCTCATCAGACGCTACCTTGTTTTGTATGACTCGCCACATGCCTTATGCTGTCCGTGTCTAACTCAATGTATGCTCTTGTTTTGTCTGGGCTGTATGCCCAGTGTCTATATATTTGAGCCTGAGCAGCCTGGTTACCCAGCTTGCTCTACACTTGTCTTTTACCCTTTTCTACTTTGCTCTCAGTCACCTAGTCATCACTTGCAAGTCATTCAGTCTAACTGTCTCATCGCCATCGTCAGCATTCTTGCATAACTGGCGTGTCTACTTGCTCATCTTTGCCACCCAATACGCTTGCCTTTGCCAGTCTTTCTACATCTCATCAACGTCTCAGAAGAGGTTGCAACAATGTGGCACATTTTTAGGGGTAAATATCCCCCAAGAGTATATCCCCCTTTTCTCCAGTGTCATGAATTATTTTGAGGGTAAATATATATGGCTGGATAGCTGTGATGTATCTCTATTTAATGATATCTTTCACTTTGCATTGTGGTGGGTTTCATGGTTGGTCAAATACAGAGTCTTAGTACTACAAAGTGACTTCACAGAAAACATGCACACGGGAGCAAACTAGTGAGCGGAAAAATATGAAGTAAATTGCATTAAATAGCTTAAGGATGTCGGCCGGGTAGGAACCCGGGCATCCGCTGCCCGGGGGCGGGCTTTCGACCTCCAAGGGTCCTGCCCGCGCTCGCACGCGGGCATGCGGGAACCTGCCGGGCGCCCACACTTTTGCGAGCAGCTGCGGGCAGGCGGGTATGGCCCGCCACTAATGTCACCACAATCGCATGTAACATAGCTCATTAAATGCGCAAAATTCAGGGGATTCTGAATATATAGATTACATGATGTAAATAAATTGTCAACGCATATATTCACAGCAAATACTATCGCAGAAAACACAAAAGGCGTACGCAGGCCACGTAGAGGCGTTCTAACCCCGGCATGAATGCATATAATATAGCAATAGGGTTAAAAGGATCTATGTACCAAGTTTCAGCCCAATCCAATCATGGGAAGTGTCAGGAATATACTTCAAGCCCTAGAATCCCCCTATTCCCCCTATGAGTCTTGTTGCTCACCAAGTAGACTTCTTTTCACCTGAGCAATAATCAGAACAGATTGTCACTGATTTCTAGTATATGCTATCAAGTTATCTCATTTACTGAGGCCCTCCAAGTATCTGTATTCTATGTAACCATTCCCACTGTAGCATCTATAGAGATACAGGACTACAGTCTAGAAATGATAATATGATCAGATATGAAAAAGATGCAGAACCCTAGGTATATGCAGAATTGAGTTCTGAGTAGAATGTACTCATTGGAATTCACTCAAATGTACTCATTCAGGTCTCAGACTGCAATTAATGCTGCTTTTCCCCCCTTGTGGAACCAAGTCCCCCTGTTGGGTCCCTTCCTGAAGCCATATCATGCTGAATTTTGGCATAAAGCTTCCCATAGCATACATAAAGAGATCGCACACAGGGGAGCAGCATATACACGGTCAAATTCCTTAGTCTATGTGGCGCATTTTCAGGAGTGTATTTCCCCCTACAGTAATTCCCCCTTTTCTCTGGTGTAGGAATTTATATTGAGGGCATGATGAACATATTTGGAGTCAGCTGAATTTACTCCATTTAACTGTGTGCTTTATATTACAATGTGGTGAGGTTTGTGGTCACTCAAATTTCAAGAAAAGTGCGATAAAAAGGGCTTCGGAGAAGACAGCTACGCGGAAAGGACTGAATCATCGGAAAAATGTGAGATAAATAGCATAAAATAGCCAGCTATCTGTTGTATATGCTTACGAAATCTCGCGGGCATTGGCGGGTTTTAGGGCGCTTAACGGCGGGCTTTCGCGGGATGCCCGCCGGGCTTTTTGGTCAAATGTGCCATGCCCGCGCTCGGGCCTGCGCTCGGAGGCCGGGTTTTCCCGGGTTTTTCCGGGCCGGTTGCCCGGAAAACCCGCACCCGGGTTACCCGGGCGACATCCTTAAAATAGCTGCATGTGGGTTGTGGGTATGCCCACAAAACAGTGGGCATTGACAGGCACTATCGCGCTTAATTGCAGGAGTCCGCGGGCATCCCGCTGGGAGTCTATGTGAATTTGCTTGTGCCTGTGCTCAGGCCTGGTGCCTGGGTGACTTCACTATCACAGCCTTAGGACTCCTGTTGTGTTAATTCTTTGGTCTAGCTTTGGGAAGCTAAAACAATTCAGCACCTCAATGGCACTTCATAATGAGGCCATGAGTTGCTCACGGACTATCAATTGTTTGTGACAGTTACTGTGAAATAGCTCAATGACCCATCCACACAGCTCAGGATCATATAGGGTAGTGGCCATCAGTAAAAACTGGGGGAGTTATTTAGTACTGTGTATTTATTTGGCCAATATTAGTGGGATTGAGCCAGATTTGTTCAGTTAAACCCCAGTTTATTGGATTGTTTGAGATTTCTTGTGTTACCTGTTATACACCACTCCCATATTTTAGGGGGTAAATATACCTCAGTTATTTTTAGAAACATGTTCTCAAACAAGTAGTTTCCTCTTTCTGTTCCTTTTTTGGACAAAATATCTTTGTTACCTGAAATTCCAAAATCTGACAATGATTATGCAACTTTTGGAGGGGTTTTCAAAAAGCTTTGACCTTCAATAGTGTTCCACATTTGGGCTAATTGTGTCATGTGGCTTGCATTTCTGGTGGCTTGCACTTCTGGTGGCTTGCACTTCTGGTCCGTCAGTGAAAAATAAGAAAATTTATCACATGCTATAACACTAAATTTCACTGAATTAATGGATTATCAGGATTTGGCACTACCCCCTTTTTATTAGCTGTAAATTAACTCGGATTTCATGGATGTAGTTGGATTTAGTTGGATTTAGTGGATTATCTACTAACCATATTTGGCAACTTCCCAATCTGGCAGGTCCCAGTAGGTATGTAACAGCATGTAACAACATGTAACAAAATGTAACAATAGGGTCTGTTTGATCATCAAGCAATCACAGGCACAAGTCACTTGACCCTTGCCCTGAAGCTTGGCACTCCATCAGTCAGAAGTCCCCCTTGGCCCCTAAGTCCTCCCCCACACCACTAAACTACTACAAGCTAGTGCCACCAATCAATCACCTAGGGGTATTTTCCAGCATTTAGTCAATTTGGTCAACAGGGGAAAAGAATCCCATGGCTGGTTATAGATATTGATCAAATTGCAAATTGACTAGACCATATATGGTCAAGCATCTAAAAATTGAAAGGTTGCGGACCACTCTGAAAGTTATGTAAGTGTTGTCAGATTTGAAATTGTCAAGTAAACAGTGGAGAAATTCACATTCTTCTCGCCCAGACGCAAGTCTTTTCACATTTGGATCACTGTTTGGGTTTGTTCTCCATCAATTTTCATCCAAACTGGGTGCTAATTGATGCCAGGTGATGTTTAATGATGAAGGCTGCTGCTGGAAGCTATTTCAAATTGGCAACAAGAATTATTTCCTCAAATAAAAGACAATTCAGTGAATTTGATGTAATCCAACTAAATCCAATAAATCCAAGTTAATTTCACGCAATCCTGCCAAATCCTACCAAATCCGCTTTTTGCTGATGACTTGCTTGCATTGTGAGTCAGCTGCATGGAGGAGTCATTGGAGTCATTGGAGTCACAGGAGGCATAGGAGGCATAGGAGTCACAGGAGGCATAGGAGTCATAGGAGTCATAGGAGTCATAGGAGTCATGTAGATAGGAGTCATGTAGTATTGTGCATAGTACATATAGCTAGGAAATCAAGCCTGGAGTCCCCAGGTTGCTTTACCTTGGCAATCACCCCACCTTTGGGGGGACCTGGCTGGGTCCCCCAGCCTGTCCCCTTCCCCTTCATCATTCACAAGTCAGCCGTCAGGTGGGTTGTGACAAATTGTCCAAATATGGCAATGTTTGATTTGCAATTTGATCGAACTCTTGAACCAGTCTGCAGTTTTCCATCCCCTGTTATCATGACCCACCCCTTTCCTTTTTATTGTGGCTTGTTCCATCTTGTGGCTCATGACTTGAGTCACTTCTGTTAGCTGTGTTTTCCTTGTCTGATGAGTGTGCAGCATGAGTCAGACAACACCTCGTTTTGTATGACTTGCCACATGCCTTATGCTGTGCAAGTCTGACTCATTGTATGCTCTTGTTGTGTGTGGGCTATATGCCTGTTTGCCTGTATATTTGAGTCTAAGCAAGCCTAGTTTACCCAGCTTGCTCTACACTCGTCATTTCCCCTTTTCTACTTGGCTCTCTCTGCCACCTACATCAGCAAAACGTGTGATTCCACGGTTTGCTCCGAAGGCTCAGGTTCTCAAATGAGCCTCCGGAGCACCAGGGAGCACGTGCTCCGGAGGCTCATTTGAGAACTTGAGCCTTCGGAGCGCTGGGGAGCACGTGGCTTTGCTCCGGAGCGCTCTGGAGCACCCCGGAGCAAATCCAGAATTTGCTGAGTAAAAATCCCATGCAAATCATTCAGTTGTACCTCAGCTATCTCATTGCTGTCATCAGTATCTTCACTTAACTTGCTCACCTACTTGCTTGTCCTTGCCACTCAATACACCCGCCTTTGCCAGTTTTCTGCACTCTAGCTAAGGATGTCGCACAAGCATTTCCTGCAATTCCCGTGCCAGCACATGGGAAACCAGCACCAATATTTCAAACCGGTGCCAGCGCTCGCGCTCGCACATGGGAATGTGGGAAATGCTTGCAGCAACCCGCACCGCTTGCAGTACCGGTGCATTGCTAGCATTCCCTCATGCTCCCATACCTGCAGCATGTCTATAAGAGCTGGGAGGGGGACTTCAGTACAAGGCATAGGAAATGACTGACCTCAAAACCCATCACATCATAATGACGTATAGCTCATTAAATGCGCATAAGTCGGGGGAGTCTGAATGTACTTTCACGCTAGCAGAAATAATTTTCTTAGGTAGAGAAATACGTAAAATACACTTTGGGGATAATCATCTCCCATCACAGACATTGCTGAAGCCCAGAGGTAATGGTTTTCATGCATCCAAAGTGGCAATAAGTTGCATTTGGCATGATCAACGCTATACAAGAAGTTTGAAAATAATCCAATGAACAGATATTGAGATATAGAGTGAAAGGGGGGTACCATCCCCCTATCCCTCTACCTTAGCAATGATAATAGAACCAAGAATTTCCAGGCAAATGTAAATCATAAAAGAGACTCAGCATATCTGAGAACCCTTTTCTACCAAGAATCTCATCTGTAGCACCTCAGGATTCATGTGAAATGGTGTGTCCTAAAGCCCAAGTGTACCCACAAGCTCTGAGGATATCCCCCTTGTATGATTCATCATATATTAGGGTTAGATAGGTTCCATGGTAGCGAACTATGGTAATGAAGCATTCTGCACACATTGTACTCATTGGATTCCTCTATAAAACTCACAATCACACTGTAGGGGGGGATTTATGCGAGTTTTGGCCCCTATTTTCACTGTGTCCTCTGTTTGAGCACCTTCCAGTGACCCAAATGAGCTGAGATTTTGGGTATAGAGTAATAGAGCATGGTAGAATATTATGAGCACAAGGGAACAAAGTATCCCTGGTGAAATTACTTAGTGCTTGTGGCGCTTTTCAGGGGTAAATTTCCCCCCAGCTGTAGATCATATATTTCATCCCCAGGATAATTAATTCTGAGGATATTATATACATATTCCGAGAGCTCTGATCTTTGAACATCCAATGAGCCTAATGTGAACACAATGCGATGGGTTTGGGTACAGTCATTCCACCCAGCATGCACTTTGTGTCCCCCCTTGAGCAGTAAAGTTGCATGATCTCGTGCGTTTACTTATTGATTTACCCGCAGGTTTTTGCGGGAATCTGCGGGTATATGAGCGCTTAAGTGCAGGTAACCTGCCGGAAATATGCGGGAAACTTGCACTGAAAATCTCTAACCTGCACCTGTGCTTGCTGCTCGCATGCAGGTATTTGCAGGTATTTGTGCCCACAAATGCGAGCATTCCCGCGTGCGGGTTGCTCGTGCAACATCCTTAACTTTAGCAATGTCTTAGAAGAGGTTGCAACATTGTAGAGCAAGCTTTTCCGTATCCTGTGGCACATCTTGTCTCTTGCTGTTTTTTTGTGGCTGAACACTCCAATATGTCCACCACCCACCAGCAGCCATCCCACTCCGGCTGTCACTCAGCCCTGTCTGGACCTGAGCGTATCTACTGAGACTACAGGGCTGCCTCTAGGGCTCAATCCACCTGCACGCCAGATATCAAAATTAGGGTTGATACCAGACACAATGTGTCTCCAACCACTCGGAGGCTCATACCTCCACTTGCAGTCCCAGGGGCATTAAACATCTCTAATGGCCAAGCCAGTCTAAGCCCCCAAACCTACCATACACCACCCAGAACCAGGAGATATAACCGGATTCACACCTGCATGGCCAGTACCATGCCCCATACCAGCTTTCACACAACCAACATTACCTGCCCTAATCAACCATTCCTCACGTGTGGGATCCATTGTTGTCCAACACCCCCTTACAAACACCTATGTCAGTCGACCAATGAGGAGCTACTCCACCCAAAGCCGCGTCAGCCTTCATATGCCGCTCATTACCAAAATACCTGCCTCAGTCCCTGTGTCAGTGACGACCACTAGGGAGTGACCTGCAATGGCTGTAAGTCCACGCAGAACCAAACTAGCTCAGGGCTTAGTTGGTGAAGGGTTGCCGTCGATGCTCAAAGGCAAAGGGGTCTTACAAGGGTAGGATTGGGACAAGACCCAGGAGTATGATTCAATAGTATTTGCACTTAGACTTAAGAGTCTTGGGCAGGAAACCAATCAGGGACCAATGTGGTATGAAAGGGTAGAAGTGGTAGGAGAACAGGAGGTCAAGTTCTGAGGCTTGAGGCTCTCAGTCTCTCCCTTATATATTCCTCAATCTATTTTAGTACATGAAACCTATTTTATAGAAGGGGTGGAAAGCGTATGGAGAGAAGTGTTGTGCTGGCAAGAGAAGTGCATATAAGCGAACCCTTAAGCGATGCACAGCCACACTTACAAACAAGCGCTGTGGCTATGCTAACATCAGGTGGCAATTACACATAAATTGAATAAACGCGACTTAGAGAAAGCAAGAGTGAAGATAAAATGAAATAAAATCATAGAAAATCATATAAAATTGTAATAAATCTGTGTCACGGTCTAGGCCATGACACCCTGGGTTTGGGGATAGTCAACAACACTCCAAAGTTGCACCCTCTTCTAGACAAACCTCAGTTGTTGTGCCGCCTCAGGGGGAGCAAGGGAACTCTCTATGCCTTCATGCTTAGACAAATAGAAGATAACCTACACCAGGAATTAAGAGCAAGGCTACTACTCCTTGCAGAAACCAACTGCTCCATACAGGAGGTTCAGCAAATAGTGGCTGAGGCTATGGTTAGGATGTCGTGCAGGAATCCCATGTGCCAGAAAAAGCGATTATGGCCACCCAAAAACCGGGAAATTCCAGCAATGCAGGTGCGGGTGCGGGAACTTGATTTTGGTACAGGAAATTCTGCCAGAATCCTGCAAATTCCGGCAATTTAAGGACCAGTATCCACGCCTATTCCTGCACATGCTAGCCCACTTTTTTCCGATTTATTAGCATTTTATTTGGCCTCAATTGTGCAGAAATACACCTAGTATCACAGAATGCAAGTTTTGCAAGTTTTGATGGTACTGAAATTCCACCACAAATACATGTGAGCTACACCATAAAATGTGTATAATTCACAGCTTTTGGAATATGTACTCATATATGCTGAAATGATTCATTCAGACCTCAGAACAGGGGAAATACAACCAGAAGGGGAAACCCCCCTGAAATGCGTCACATGCACTAAGGAATCCCATCATCAGAATGCTGCTCCCACAGGTGCGATAGGTGCGCCAAGGTCTGAATAGGCTATCTGTCACTTCTCAGACAGTTTGAGGCAGGGGAAGTGGTATACAGGGGGAAGATATGTCACCCAGGGGTTAAACCCCTGGGAAAATTCCCCCTGCAACATTAACAAGACTTCTCTGAGAGATTCTAATGATTACATTCTAATCACAATGTCTGATTGCCCTAGTACAGTTCTCATCACTTTTTTGTTGTAGTTCACATTCATAAGTCCCAGTGGACTTAAGCTGGCAACCAGGTGTTACTTGTCTAAGGCAAGTTAAGTACAATGCTGAAGCTAGGGAACAGCTACAAGTGAGATATGTTCTAGATCTATTTTTTCATGTATATTAGATAGTTCCTACACACTTGGAATGTGTGAAACAGCCTAATGCTCATGCTATCATGGATTACCATACAGTGGGATTATATGCATATAACCTTGAGTGTTTACTATGATCCACTGATTGGTTTCGCCTGAAGCTTTGCTAGTAGGTTGTTATAGATGCAAGTACATTGTATACACTCTCACGCTAGTGAATATCACATCATGGGAAGCCACAGAAGGGGAGCGATGCCTGGGGAATATATTTCTAGTGGATATGATGGATTTGAAACATGTGGGAATTTATTCAGAGGGTGAGATGTATATATTTCGGAAGCCTGGAATTATGCGAATTTAATGGTAGATTACACATGATCATGTGATGACCTTTGTGGAAAAGGTGCAAGAATACCCCCAGAATTCCGGCTTCCGGCGTGCAGGTGCAGGTGCAGGATAGGCTCAAAAGCGCTGGAATCCAGTGTGCGGGTGCGGGATTCCGGCAAAATTCTCACACAACATACTTAGGCCATGGAACGCATTGCCCAACTCAACAAAATCAAGAGGAATGCCAACAACGACCTTACCCTTATCAGGGGAAGCAGTCAGCAAACCCACACCAAGATTGGGCATGTCAGCAACCAAATCCGTGGGCTGCAAAACAACATTCTCAACATACAACAGGTCCAGCAGGAACAAGGAGAAGACATAAGGCGAATCCAGGACAATATGGACCACTTTAACGAACAACTGGCGAACCTCAACGTCCTTATACAGGAGGAAGTAGGAGGATTGCATGAATAACTGCAGGTGCAGGGAAAATTTCAACCCCAAGGACACTCCACCCATAGAGATATCCCTTGTCCAGAATCCCAACGCTCAATTAGGAGAACATCCTCTCCCCAAGCAGGCAAAGATTACCACATATTCCTGGGTGCAGGCAGGGAGTGGGAGAGTGGGAATGGCCAAAATTGTTCAAATTTGCAGTGGGAATCCCTGGGAATCCCGCCACTAAGCGCTCAAATGCTTGCCAATTCCCACAAAAGCTCCTGGATATATGCATACCATACCAAACTATTTAGTTCAATTTATTTCACATTTTTCCGCCTACTTAATCCCTCCCATGTAGCTATTCTTCATCTAGACAATTACTAGCACGCTTCTCAAGATTAGACAAACCACAAACCCCATCACAATTAGGTGTTATGTATACCGTTACATAGAAGAGACTCACCACTTTCTAACCATGTAACACATGACCTCATAAGAAATTACTGGGATACAGAAAAATGGGAATTACTGCTGGGGGATATTTACCCCTGAAAATGCGCCACACCTGCTAAGGAATTTCACTGTGTATATGCAGCTCCCTTGAGCGCGATAATTGCATACATGCTATGAGATGCCTTATACAAAATATAAGCACCATCTGACCCCAGGAAGATACTATACAGGGGGAATCAGTGCTTCAAGGGGAGAAAACTAGCATTAAATGCAGTCTGGGGCTTAAAGGCGAATGATTGGGATGATTTCAATGAGTACATTCTACTCAGAATCCATTTCTGCAGAGGGCTAAGGTATTGCACATCCCATATTTATGATCATGATATCATGTCCATAGTGTAAGCTAGTATATCTACAGTTCCCTTCTAGTGAATGGTTACATGGAATACACACACTTGGAGTGCCTCAGCAGATGAAAGAAAATGTCATTATGTCAAGATAACATACATCAAAGTGTCTCAACTAGTGACTAGATGACAATGTCTGTACCTTGTGAGAAGCAAGACTGAAGGGGGAAATAGGGGTATTCTGAGGCTTGAGCAAGAGTTGAGGGGCTTCCCATGATCGGATTTAGCTGAGACTTGGGTAGATATATTGGTACAACTGTGTGGATAAATGCTATGAGCTCAGGCCAGGACTAAGGTGTCTGTACCCGGCCGGCGTATGCATTTTGTATATCCTGGGGCAGTATCTGCATGTTTTCAATGGATTAGAAATTTATTAGCAACATGTGATATACATATTTGGAATGCCCTGATGTATGAGCATTTAATGAGCTATAAAACATGGCAATGTGACAGGATTTGAGGTATGGTGCCTGGACTTCCCGCACATTCTCACCCTTCCCCAAGCATTTGTGGGTTTCCCAGGGAATCCGGTGTTCCCAGGTGTGGGCTGGAGCAGATCTTCCAGGGGCCTGATCCCCAGATGCAGGCAGCGGGATTCCTGGGATCCTCTTGCACGACACCCTTAATCAAAGCGCATATTTGAGCCAGCGGATGAGCCAAAATGATCCAGAAAGTGTGTGAAAGAGCCCACAAAGGGGGAAGGGCCCGCCACGGAGCAGGAGGTTGACATGCTGGCAGAAGAAGTATCTGAAGCCTTGAAGGTCAAGGATGAAGGAGTAAGCGCCAGTGACCTAAAAACAGAGAGCAACAAAAGTGGAAACGTCAGCACTGGCATTATAGAAAATGCTCTCACCAGCTGCATGACAGAGTTCAAACTCCCAGACTGTGTGATAAACCAGTATGCCGAGGATAAATTATTCAAAGTGATAATTAGCGAGCCAGGGAAATATGGTAACTTGCACACAATAGACGGAGTGCTATACTTGATGCAGGACTCGAACTGCCTATTATGTGTACTTGACTAGGGATATCGCGCGGGTAGCGCGGGCATCCCGCATCAATTCAGTAAATGCCCCGCACTAAATTAGTGCCGGATTCCCATACTACCCGCGCAACATCCCTATACTTGACATATCAGTAAACGGGCGGAAAGTGAGAGAAGTTATAATCACTCACACACATTGGATTTTGGTGCACCTGGGAGCATGCAAGACACTGACTTGGCTACGGACGCAAGTCTGGTGGAAAACTATAGTTAAGGACATGCAGGACTACTGTGACGCATGCCACCTGTGCGCAACAAGCAAGGCAAACATGCAAAGCCTGCTAGGCGTTCTCCACTGACTCTCGATACCTTCGTACCAGTGGCAGTTGATTGGCATGGATTTCGTAGGGCCGCTCCCAGAGTCCACTAACTGGTATGGGACATTCGACATGCTACTCATAGTTATCGACAATTTATCCAGGATGGTCCACCTGATACAGACAGATCAGACATATAAGGTGCACAACATCGCGGAAGTTGTATTTGAGCATATCTACAAACTACACGGAATGCCAGAAAAAATAGTGTTGGATAGGGATTCCCTATTTACATCTGATTTTTGGACAGAGTTAGCAAAATTGACTGGCACAGAACTGAGGATGTCATCAGCGTACCATCTGGAAACTGACGGCATGACAGAGTGTGTGTTGCAACCCCTAAATGGGAGGTGTGACTTAGAGTATTGGGAGTGGGATTGGTAGCTACTATGGAGCGATGGATGGTGGAGGGTGAATATACCCAAGGACTAGTTCCTTGCAATGGTGCAGAGAGACCTAGGTAGTAATGGGTGAATGTCAAGGTATTTTGACTTGAGTCTCCTCCATCGAAATCCTGCTGTATATATAGTACTCTAATACAAATAAGAAGTGTATACTAACAATGGTGTGATAAGAAGTCAGAAGTGTCCATTGCTAAGCGAGAACAACAGAGACGGAATATTAGGGAAGCAATGTCCTGTCTTAGTAACTCTGAGGGAACTCCGGGGGATTTAAGTAACAGGCGCCAGGATCATGTGACCTAGGAACTGTTCTGATAGGCGCCGGATAAATTCAACAATAAGGGAATAAAATCAAGGGGGTCGATCCAGGGATGCAACAGCGTGGAAACAAAACAATTGCGAGCATGCTTCGGATATACGTCAGGGAACGCCAGTCAGATTGGGTGGAACAGCTAGCAGGGATAGAGTTTGTGTTTAATTTGGCAAGATCGGAATCAACAGGTTTCTCACCATTTCACTTGAACTATGGCAGAATGCCATCTCCAATGATTCATGAGACCTAAAGCGAGTACCCGGGGGTCCAGGAACACGTACAACGAGTAAAGCTGGCAATAATGGCGGCGCACAACTCAATCCTAGATGCACAAGTAAAAATGACAAAACAAGCAAATAATCACTGTTGGCTGGCTCACTTTGAGCCCGGAGACCTGGCATACTAATTAGGGATGTCGCGCGAGCAACCCACGTGTGGGAATGCTCGCATTTGCGGGCACAAATACCCGTCACATTCTTCTGATTTTAGGCTCATAAAATGCGCAAAACTCGCAGCTCTCAGAATATGTATTATACATGTCTGCAATAAATTATTCTGGGGGAGAAATACCGAATCTATCTCTGGGGGGAAATTACCCCTGAAAAGCGCCACAAGCACTAAGGAGTCCCACCAGGGAAACTCTGCTCCCTTGTGCAGAGCATCTTATAGTATCTTATGACACCCTATATACATGTTCTCAGCTTCATTGGGTGACTGGAAAGAACTCAAATAGGGGAAATAGTGTGAATAGGGGTAAAAACTGCCACAGATTGTGTTGTACAGTAGAACTGGGGATGTTAGAGAGAATTCCAATGAGTACATTATGCTCAGAATGCTGTCTTACCATATTTCGCTTGTTTTAAACACAGATAATACTCAGACCTTGTGAATCATCCAAGGGGAATGTGTTCAGAGTATATGGAACACTTGGAACTTAGGACAGACCAGTTCACATGAATCAGGATCTGCTTTGAGTGAGATTCTTAGCACAGTGAGGTTTTCAGATATGTTTAATATTCTCCATGATTTACATTTGTCTAGAAATGCTTAGTCCTGCTGCCATTGTAAGAGTAGGGGGATAGGGGTAGGATTTCCCCCTTATTCGCATATCTTCCTTTCTGCTCATGGGATTGCTTTCAAACTTGCTACATATACTCTAGATACCTCCTAGCATAGAATCGCCAGTTTAAATGCATAATAAAATGTACTGTCTAACCCCATTGAGATCTGCGATAGTTGTGGATTATCCCTGGAGCGTATTCTGTGGTTTTCTGTAGCAAGATAAATTAATTCCGCTAGCGTAAAAGCACATTCAGAGTCCACCGATTTATGCGCATTTAATGAGCACTTAATCACACAATTGTGATGGGTTTTGAGGTCAGTCATTTTCCCCTTCGCACACTAACACCCCTGTTGCGACTCCTACAGACACGCTGCAGGCATGAGAGCACGCGGGAATGCTTGCGTTACCCGCCAGGACCCGCATTGATGCGAGCGGTGCGGGTTGCCCGCAAATTCTCGCAATTCCCGCATGCGGGCGCGAGCGCGAGCGCGGGATTGGAATTTTGGCGCCGGATTCCCGCATGCAAGCACGGGAATTGCGGGAACTGCTCGCCCGACATCCTTAACACCTAGTACAACATATATGTTTATCTACTGCAAACATTAGGTTGACCTAAAGGCAACAGAATTGCAAACTAAGGGTATTGCAAGAGCAACCCGCACGCAGGAATACTCGCATTTGCAGGCACAAATACCCGCAAATACCTGTGTGCAAGCAGCAAGTGCCAGTGCCAGCACAGGATTTTGGTGCAGGCATCCTGCAATGCCCACATAATTAGCACTGCTATACCTGCATATGACTGCAGAAGACTAACCTGATTGTCCATCAAACGCTGGTGTGCGTGCAACTTTACTGCAAGAGTTGCTCACAATGAGCTCCAATGGTAAAATTAAGTGTCCTCTAAAGTCACCACATCACAATAATTAATAGCTCATTAAATGGAGAAGATTCACAGCTTCCAGAATATATAGCATATACTGCATGAATACATTACATTGGTTGTGGAATCAATGAGCAATGTCCTCAGAAAATATAACCCCTAAAAAGCGCCACACAGACTAAGAATTCTAGCCATGGAAACATTGCCCCCCTGTATGCGATTGTTATATACAGTATTCAGGAGGCTCTCTGTCAAATCTCAGCTCTATTGAGGCATGGGAAGTGAGACAAATGGGGGGAAAGATGCCTGGTAGGGCCAGATATCGATAAAACTGCCTTGCTACAGTGCTAATGGGGTATCCTTAAGGAAATGCAATAATTACAATGTGTTCAGAATGCTTGGTTCCCTAAGTGATCTTCTCATTAGTCTTTAGCTTCACTTCACTCAAATATAAGTACAGGAAACCTTCTAGGCAAGAGAGCCATGAACATGCAGAACTAATTGTACAAAGTACAGTATGTACAGTGAAGCTATGCATGAGATATATGGTATACCAATGAATATGGGTATTCTTAATAGATCCCACTCACCCAAAACCTGGCAGTATGTCTTGTTCTGTTGTCACAGCAGGGGTGACATAGGGGAAATATATTATTGCCTATGGTATAGCCCACTATGTTCCACTGATTGGAATCACTTGAGGATTTGTCAGTAATTTGTACATAATGGAAAGGCCCTGAATACACTCTTGCGCAACTAGGTTTCTTTATCTGTGAAGCAGGGAAGGGGGAGCAAATATCCTGAATATCCTGTAACAGTAATCACTCGGTTTGAGGACCTATATAATTTATTTACAGAACGTATTGTACATATTCTCATAGCTGCAACTTATGCGCATTTGATGAGCTACTTACTGAGACAATATGGTGTGTTTTCAGGTCTGTCAAATTCCCCTTTGCACACATCTCCCCCTCTGCATCCCCTACAGCCTCATTGCAGGCAAGGTGGCATGCAGGAATGCTTGCAATACTCACAGCATGGCGAGCAGTGCAGGATGCCCACAGCATTCCCGCATGCTGCTGTGTGAGCGCGAGCACTGGTGCCAGCATGGGGATTTGGTTCCAGATGCTCACATGCGTGTCAGGGAAAACCTCCCAATCAAATTTGCTGTTATTTGCTGTTATTTACTCATTTACCGGATCTACTTACCCCCCCTCTTTATTTGCTGTTATTTACTCCATTTTCCCCATTTTCCTGGTGTAATTTGGGCAAATTTGCCCAAATTTACCCCATGGCTGTGCATATGAGATGTTACAGACCGGATTTGCCAATTAGTGGCAAATTTGTAGTGGGGGGTTTCTCTGACGCGGGTGCCAGAATGGTGGGAACTGCTCGCCCGATAGCCATATTGCAAACATAATGTGCCTAAACATACTTGTGAGCATGATATGTGCTCTCTGAAGCACTTGTGAGACCACATTGCACGCTCCAGCTCAGCAAAGTGGTGGGTGCCATGATAATGAGGGGGCAGATAATAGTGTAATTACTATAATTTACTCATATTACAATGGTTTATTACACTGCAGCAAAGACACTGCGCAGTTATCTGCTTCAATTAGCTAGTGAAATGATCTTGTGTAATGCTCACAGTATTAAATCACATGTCAAATTGGTTCCCCACTTGTACCACTACACATTACAGATGGGTTGATTTTTAATTTCATTTAGCAGCATATTTAGATAATTAAAGTAAACAAGGCAAAACTAGTGATGGCAGGTGGGAATGGGTGTGAAAATCGTGAGGGGATAAATGTGGCACAATTGTGAAACCGAATGGCTATAATTTGGTCAGTAGATCTCCCACATCAGACAGGTGGCCAAGGAGCAGCACCAGAAAAGGGGATAATGGCATGAATGGCAGGGAGGTGCAAACTCACATGGTAGTGTAATCAAGTGCAGTTGTGCAAAATGAGATAGATCTGGCTGTTCAGCAGAGAGATCTGGACAGCAGAGCCCACCATCATACATCTATTGTCAGCATGGGTGACAGTGTCAAGGAGGGCAGTAAGGGGCTGAGTTGTCAATTTGGGGGTGTTTGGGCATATGGATACCCACCCTGCAAACTTCACGTATTATGTCCCATTGGTCCCCAACAAACCATTGGTCTGCCCATCAACTTGATCATCGCAGCCGTTGGACTCAGCTCAATGATTATATCTGTTGTTAATGGCATAGGTCAACGCAGCGGACATGGCGGAAAGTGTATCACATACAAGATCTCCTCAATCACATATCTTTGTTGTAACCCACCGGACTCTTTTCTTTCTTTTGTGTGTCTTTCTCTCTTCTAAGGCCTGGCCTTTGACTCATTCAAACACGGACTCGTGGCTTACAACATCTGAACACAAACGCTCCTTTGGACCTTATGCACAGACCACGCCTCATGGTGACTCTTGCGTTTCACCTTGCGCTTCTGTGCGCTCTTACTGGTAGATAGGCTTTCACATGTACTTACGAGGCTGTACGCCTCCTGTGTATAAAAGAAGGGTGAGCAAGCCTGGGATCTCCAGCTTGCTCTACCTCGTCAATCTCCCCTCATAGGTGTGAAGGCAGGACAGTACTATAAGTGACGGCTTTAGCGCATCACTTGTACCATCCTCCAACACTCTTCAGACTAGAGACTGCGTTGTACAAACAAACACCTCCACTCTTTGGGCTTAGCCCTCAAACAACCGTATCCCTTGAGTCCATCGTCAGGACTAAGGGCTTGTAGAACGTCACTTGATGGCTCAACAACACACATCGAAAAACACCTAAGTCAAGCCAAGAGGGCTGTGACAATCTTCCGTTTGGGTGCTTGTGTATGAAGGGGTGAAGGTGTTAACTCGAGGGCGGATGCACAAATTCCGCACCAAGGGTGGCTGAGAGTGGGAGAGGGCGCCAGTACAGTACCGTCAAGTGAGGCGGGACTTGCCAGGCAAGCAATTGGAGCTTGAGATTAAAACCCATGGCCTCCAGTGGACAGACCACCTACTGAAATTGTACAGAGCGCCAGGACACAGCCTTCACAAGCAATGGCAAGTGTGTGCAAAATTGCACAGTCACGGATGATCCCATGGCCTCTGTTCTATGCCTGTTAAGTCAAAACAAATAAGTGGTGTAGTGGGGCAGCAGATACACACACGGGTACAACCCGAGGTGCACACAACACATCCAGATGACAAAGGTCATCGTCGCCAGCAATTCGGTGACAAATATTGTCAATGCACACAGGAATTGTAAGACTATGGAGACATGAGATGACTTACTACTAGGGATGGCCTGCTAGATGGCCTCCATTGACTCTGAGACAGCATGTTCGAAGCGTGTAGTTGGTCGTGTGGAAGGAGACATTGTTATTGCGTTTGGGAGAGGTTGGGGGCGAGTGCAAGACCAAGACCAAGTGTGTTAGACATGAAGCGTTGTTTGGCCTACACAATTGCCAACTGGCAAGGTATTTTGTTAGTCACGTCAGCAAAATTTGTTTTCCCCCCGGTGCTCCGGAGGGCTGTGGAAGGGGTGGTGGTGGCTCCCATGATCCCACGCTCGGGAGTGCCCGGGAGTGCTTTGGAGCCTGGTGCTCCAGTGCTCCCGAGGCTCCAGAGTGCTCCAGAGTGCTCCAGAGGACAGGAGCCACCACCCCCCCTTCCACAGCCCTCCGGAGCACCAGGAGCAAGACATTTTTTTTGCTGAGCAGTACGGGCACGGTGGGGCCACGAGCTCACTGGTGGATGTGACGCCATTTGTGGGTTGTTGATTGACACCATGATGGCCAAGTTCGACAGAGGCTCAAACAAGTGGCACTTACCAGGCAACCAAATAGGGACCCAAAGTCAATTTTGCTCTTCAATTTCGTTTTGATTAATTCTCCCCCAACTTTCACTTGTTTTCATCATTGTTTTTGCACTCGCATTCTTGCAGATGATTTGCTTGTTCTTGCTTAATTTGTTTGCACTCACCACCACATTTGAAGGTATGTATTCTAAGTCAATTATGGCTATGTGTGTTTGCAACTAACCTACACCTAGCCCATCCATCATTTGCGCTAACCAAATCCCTACTGACAGACCGGTTTAATGTGGGTACCGAGTGGTGGATGCCAAGTGTGGGACTTGGCAGTTTATTTCTGATGGCGCCCAGTCATGTCATGTTCCTGTTCGTCGGCAAAAACCCCCTTGGCTCCGGATTGCAGGGGATGGCTCCAGCTGCTCCAGCGGATCCGGAGCACTCTGGAGCACTCGTAAGTACTAGACTGATGCATCACGAGCGCTCTGGAGCGCTCGTGAGAGCTCCAGTGCGTGTTATCACATGCTCCTTCAGCTTGTACGCAATCTGGAGCAAAGCCTTTCTCTGGAGCGCTCCAGATTGCTCCTTGGAGCAAGGAGGATTTTGCTGAGTTGAGTATAAGGATGTCGGCCGGGTATTTCCCGGGTTTCCCGCTACCCAGGCCGGGAATTTGACCCCTGAGGGCCCTGCCCGCACCCGCATGCGAGCATGCGAGAATCCCCCGGATTCTCGCAAATTCCCGCCCACTTGGGAGCATCCCGGGGCATTGCGGGCATTTGTACCACAAATGTCACCACATCCACATGTGGCATAGCTCATTAAATGCGCATAAATCAGGAGGTACCGAACATGGATTTCAAATTCTGTAAATAAATTGTTAACGCATATAAATACCGCAAATACTGTTCCAGGAAATACAAAATGCGTACGCAGGCCACGTATGGACCCCCCAGACCCAGCGTGAATGCCTATTATATATTCTATAAGATGTCCGAATATATCTACCAAGTTTCATTCCAATCCATTCATGGGAAGTGACTGAACTGATGCCCTATTGTCAAAATACCCCTATTCCCCCTCTACAATGCTGTTGCTCACCATGTACACCCCTTCTGATACTGAAACTGTTCAGGATCCCTTCTAATATGTGTTATAAATGATCCATGAATTCTTCTCACCTTCTGAAGTCCCGCAAGTATGGGTAATCACTGCTGTTATTCACATAGGAGCAACTATGGACAACCCAGGCCACAGTGGGGACATGAGATTATGATCAATATTGTAAAAACTGCAGCCCCCTAGATATATACAGAACTCAATTGTGAGTAGAATGTACTCATTAGAATTCTCTCAATTGCACTCATTCATGCCCCAGACTGCATTTGAGGTTGATTTTCCCCCTTTGCAGCACTATTGCCCCCTGTTGAGTACCTTCCTGGCCTCTGATAAGGTTGATATTTTGTATGTAGCATCTTATAGCATCTTTACAACGATCGCATGTGGGGGAGCAGCATATACACAGTGGGATTACTTAGTGCATGTGGCGCATTTCCAGGGGGGAATATCCCCCAGCAGTATTTCCTACTTTTCACCCCTGTGGAAATTTATTATGGGAGTGATTTGTACATGGTTGGAAAGCCCTGATTTTCCTCTATTCAATGGTATGCTTGAAGTGACATTGTGGTGGCATTTGTGGTTGGTCAGATTCATAGCTGAGTACTATAAAGTGACCCGACAGAGAACCTGTGTCATGGCCTAGACCGTGACACGGATTTATTACAATTTTCTATCATTTTCTATGATTTTATTTCATTTTATCTTCATTCTCATTTTCTCTAAGTCGCGTTTATTCGATTTATGTGTAATTGCCACCTGATGTAAGCATAGCCACGGCGCTTGTTTGTAAGCGTGGCTGTGCGTCGCTTAAGGGTTCGCTTATATGCACTTCTCTTGCCAGCACAACACTTCTCTCCATATGCTTTCCACTCCTTCTATAAAATAGTTTTCATGTACTAAAATAGATTGAGGAATATATAAGGGAGAGACTGAGAGCCTTAAGCCTCAGAACTCAACCTCCTGTTCTCTACCACTTCTACCCTTTCATACCACATTGGTCCCTGATTGGTTTCCTGCCCAAGACTCTTAAGTCTAAGTGCAAATACTATTAAATCATACTCCTGGGTCTTGTCCCAATCCTACCCTTGTAAGACCCCTTTGCCTTTGAGCATCGACGGCAGCCCTTTCACCAACTAAGCCCTGAGCTAGTTTGGTTCTGTGTGGACTCTGAGCCATTGCAGGTCACTCCCTAGTGGTCGTTGCTGACAACCTGCACGCAGGAGCGAACCAATGGGCGGAGAATTATGAAATAAATTGCAGAAGATAGAGCGTCTCAGGTTGCATATATGCTGAAATTCCGGCGGGCATCGGCGGGCATTTAGGCGCTTAACGGCGGGAATCCGCGGGATGCTCGCCGGGTTTCCCTGTGAATTTGGCCATTCCCGCGCCCACACCCGCTACCCGGAGCCGGGGTTTTTCCAGGTTTTTCCGGGAGGGTTTCCCGGAATGCTCGGGGCCGGGTTACCCAGCCGACATCCTTAGTTGAGTATAAGATCCCGTTCCTTCCATCTGTTCACTCATCCTTTCCCACTCCCGCCTACTTTCCCTTCCCCCACCCAACTCTGCTTGTTCTCTATACTCTGGCAAACGTGGTACTCAAACTAGCGGGCAGACTTGCATGCTCTACTCGCCCACGTATATCCATTTACTCTTGTTCATGGTACATTTATATTTATTGGTCATTGGTGTTGACTTGGCTACCTAAATTGATTCGGAATCCAATCATATTGACATAGTTTGTATTGCACTACTTTTTCTCACTATTACTGAACTCCAAATGTCTTGGATGAACTGTCTGCCTCTTATCAAAATAGCTCCTACTCATGTGGATTAGTTCATGTACTTCTTCCAAATGCCATTTACATATGTCTATTTGGCATAAGGATGTCGGGCGAGCAGTTCCCGCAATTCCCGCGCTTGCATGCGGGAATCCAGCGCCAAAATTCCAATCCCGCGCTCGCGCTCGCGCCCGCATGCGGGAATTGCGAGAATTTGCGGGCAACCCGCACCGCTCGCATCAATGCGGGTCCTGGCGGGTAACGCGAGCATTCCCGCGTGCTCTCATGCCTGCAGCGTGTCTGTAGGAGTCGCAACAGGGGTGTTAGTGTGCGAAGGGGAAAATGACTGACCTCAAAACCCATCACAATTGTGTGATTAAGTGCTCATTAAATGCGCATAAATCGGTGGACTCTGAATGTGCTTTTACGCTAGCGGAATTAATTTATCTTGCTACAGAAAACCACAGAATACGCTCCAGGGATAATCCACAACTATCGCAGATCTCAATGGGGTTAGACAGTACATTTTATTATGCATTTAAACTGGCGATTCTATGCTAGGAGGTATCTAGAGTATATGTAGCAAGTTTGAAAGCAATCCCATGAGCAGAAAGGAAGATATGCGAATAAGGGGGAAATCCTACCCCTATCCCCCTACTCTTACAATGGCAGCAGGACTAAGCATTTCTAGACAAATGTAAATCATGGAGAATATTAAACATATCTGAAAACCTCACTGTGCTAAGAATCTCACTCAAAGCAGATCCTGATTCATGTGAACTGGTCTGTCCTAAGTTCCAAGTGTTCCATATACTCTGAACACATTCCCCTTGGATGATTCACAAGGTCTGAGTATTATCTGTGTTTAAAACAAGCGAAATATGGTAAGACAGCATTCTGAGCATAATGTACTCATTGGAATTCTCTCTAACATCCCCAGTTCTACTGTACAACACAATCTGTGGCAGTTTTTACCCCTATTCACACTATTTCCCCTATTTGAGTTCTTTCCAGTCACCCAATGAAGCTGAGAACATGTATATAGGGTGTCATAAGATACTATAAGATGCTCTGCACAAGGGAGCAGAGTTTCCCTGGTGGGACTCCTTAGTGCTTGTGGCGCTTTTCAGGGGTAATTTCCCCCCAGAGATAGATTCGGTATTTCTCCCCCAGAATAATTTATTGCAGACATGTATAATACATATTCTGAGAGCTGCGAGTTTTGCGCATTTTATGAGCCTAAAATCAGAAGAATGTGACGGGTATTTGGTACACTGATTCTCCTCAGCGTGCACACTTTGAGCCCCCCGGGCAGTAAAGTTGCACGCATTCGCGCGTTTACTTATCAATCTGCCCGCAGATTTTTGCGGGCATATGCGGGAACCCTGGCGCTTAAGTGCGGGTTGCCCGCCGAGCATTTGCGGGTTTCCCGCGCCGAAATCTCCATGCTGGCGCCCACGCTCACCGCTCACACGCGAGTATTTGCGGGTATTTGTGCCCGCAAATGCGAGCATTCCCGCACGCGGGTTGCTCGCGCGACATCCCTAATTTGGCAGATTATGATCAATCCAGAACACAATTTAAGGCTTCCTATTTAGTAAATCACATCAGAGTTAGAGTTTTATGATTGATTCACATTGATGGTGTGAGAATTTTCAAGTGTAATCAGCTAGAATAACTAGGATTTACAATGAGAAGGTGTAATTATTGTTTGAAATAAGAAGCTTTCTTTTGAAAGTGTAATTAGGAAGTGTAATTTTCTAATGTAATTAGTTGGTGTAGTAAGGTACATCAGGAGAAATTGCAGGCTTCCAAGAGCCTGAGAGAGCCCCGGAGCTGTCAGAGGTGTGGGCCAATTACCCGAGCCTCTGAGAGCTTCGGAGAGCGCACAGCCCCATTTTAGTGCCTGTATTTACAGTGACATGTGGATTTTCCAGCGCTTTTTGCTAAAAACCATTGCAATCAAATTATTTTCATTGGTTTGCATAGTACAACTTTTTTTTTGTGTCTAAATACTTAGAAGAGAGACTGAGAAACCGGGGCAGGATGTGTCTGGGAGTGATCAGAGAGCACAGCCACAGGTCATGTGACCTCTTCCCCTACTATCCAAAGGCCCTCCCGGAATTGCTCCACAGTTGCATACAATGCAGTGGCCATGCAGCTCCCCTAGGGTAACTTTTGAAAAGATTCACATTGGGAACAAAATAAAAATAATGTACTGGCTAGATAGAAATTCAAGAGTATGAGCGCATTTTTGGACTTTTGAGCCCCTGAACTAAGGTGTGGCTGTGCGCTCTCCGAAGCTCTCCAAAGGTCTCAGAGGCTCGCATATTGGGCGCACACCTCCGACAGCTCCGGGGCTCTCCCAGCCTCTTAGAAGCCTGCATTTTCTCCTGATGTATCATGATATGGGGGGTCAGATAAAAGAGTAATGGTGTAGTTCCATGTCATTACTTCTCATTGTGACCACAATATTTTGCTGAGAGAAGGCTCGTGAGACCTTATCACGTGCTCGTGAGCATTCGGGATTGCGGGGGTGGCTGCATGCGCTCCTTTGCTCCGGAGCGCTCCAGAGCGCTCTGGAACTTTGGTGGTTTTTGCTGGGTCAGTAAAAACCGTGTTTGCCAATTTACCAGCTAAGTGCAAAACTGGTTGGTAACATCTTGTTACACTGCCTTCAGGGCAAATTTGGGCAAATTTGCCCGGTTTGCCCCAGGCAAATGAGGCAAATAATGGTGATCAAAGAGAGGAGGTTAGAACTCAGGAAAACTGGCAAATTGGGGCAAATTACCTCATATTTGCTTTCCGGGATTTCCCTGACGCAGAGACACGATATACTATACTTAGTCAAGAGGTTCCTCTTTTCTACGGAAACCGGGTTCGTGTCTTCTCGTACTTATAGAACCTTCTTGATACCTTATAGATGTGTTGGGATCATTCTCAGATACATCAGGAATTTTTGTTGAATTTACTCGTCCTGCGGACGAGGCTGCGGCACGATGCCGGTCGAGGGGACGCCAAATCACCAGGTTCCCTCCGGATCTAGTCCCGGGAAGTTGTCGGATTGTCATGTGCCCATGAGGCAGCGCTCATTTCCGCCAATCGATCGGCTTACTGCTTCGCTCCTTCCAGGTTTTCCAGTGTGTTTCCGATGTTATCCACCTTGCACGCATCTTTGTGAGCATAGTGTACTCACACCACTCAGCAAAAACCGGGTTTGCTCCAACTTGGTCCAGAGTCTCCGTTTCTCACAGGAGCCTCCGGAGCGCCGGGGAGCACGTGCTCCGGAGGCTCCCATGAGAAACGTAGCTTCCGGATCGAACTGGAGCAAATACGGGTTTTGCTGAGCAGAGGCTATTGTACATTGAGAATACCACCAGAGTGTTGCTAACCATCGAAAGTATTGTTATACAAAGTTCTGGCTCGGTTTCTGGAGATTTAGAGAAGATATTTCGATTCACACTCTCGAAAAGTAAGGTGCTGAGTGTCACGTTTCAGCAATGCAAAAAATCTAGCACCACAAGTTTTAGGTAAACCAATAGCAAGAATGCACTATGTAATAGATTTCTACACGCTCTACAGACCTGTAATGCCTCTACAGTGCATTATGCTTCCCAAACCGAGATATATGCCAAAAGGGAACCTGGGGAAGGAAGGGAACCTGCTGACTAACGTTCGTAGGGTACACGCATAGAAAAGTGCGGTGAGAGAGGTCCAGAACGCGCACGTGGGTGGTATTGTGACTTGCTCTGTCACGTACTTGTCTCACATCCTATCGCCTCTGATGCTCTACTACTTCTTCCTTCTAAGTCTACCACTATATGTTCCAAATTCCCAAACAAACCGACCTTGTTCGGACGAATGGTGACTACCCAGCCCGTCGCATCGCTTCTCACTGTGCGCTTTCTCCTAGTCAAACACATAGCTGTGAGTCTGTCCGGTTTTGCATATGTCTACCGGAGCTAATTCATCTCATTAGCCAAGAATACAAAGAGATACCCAAGCCATCTATCTACGTGGACCAAGCGTTGCAACGTAGCGAACTTCATCGTAACCAGCGTCCCTGTCAATCAACCTGGATGCCTACAGGCCGAGTGGCTATTGGCCAGAATTATGTATCCCTTGCCCGAGTCAGACGAATGCCATGTGGGGAGTAGCCACACTCTGGCAGTTAGACCCACCATGTGTCGGAAACACTCGGCGACGATAATCCGGAGGACCCAGACGATTGCTTGCGGAGGAGACTCTCGTTTTCATACCAGCGCCCTCATTACAATTGGCCTCACAGATTTGGGACACCTGCTGCGCCTTGTGTTTGGGATTTAAACATATTGGGACCTCGAAATCACTTGAGCGTGTCCCGACTTCGTATGGCTTCCTAGATTTCTGCCTGTAGGTGTCTGTCGCATATTGTGGGGTAGCGTTCGCTGACAGATATGCCATGTTATTGGCTTGGCCACTACGCTACATGGGTACTTCACTCGACTGGACTAGTTGAACACATGAGCGTCAGCCCGCAGGGCAAGTGTCTTTTCGATGACAACACGCATCGAGCGGGATGAGGTTTAGCGATTGACTCTGACAATGCAATGGTAAGTTTCGTGGGTACCCGGTTCAAGTCAATGATCAGCTGAGACTATCATATCTTTAGTTCATCCAAACTCTGTTTCGCATATCTGGCACGTTCAGGCGCATTAGTAAGTTAGTTCTGCTAGTCTCGTTTCTATAAGTTCTGGTTTAGTGGCGCTTCGCTAACACGGCCGAGCAGAGTCAAACCTCATAGAAGGAGCTCTGTCATACGCTGGAGTTCGACTGACTGGAATGTCCGTGACGAGCTGGAGGCTATTTGTTCTAGCCTCATCTCTGAGCCAGGTCTGAGGCTGGAACTCACTCACCTGATTTTCAAGGAGTCAGAACGAGCTATACCCAGGTCACAGGTTATTCAACGGTGAGCAGAAGCTGATTTGAGACCTGAGGGATGGTCTAACGATTGTCCCAGATTAGGAGAACTAAAAAGTGGCTCTCATTCTGCTGTTCGCGGACTAAGCCGAAAAATAGTCATGCCTTTCTCAATGCTCCGCTTTTGCGTCAACAACAAACAGACAATTCATTCTCGCTTGCTCATCAGTTTGCCCACCCGAACGGATCTCCCGGGTGTGTCCCTGAGCTTGCGAGTTATACTAAGTCTAAAATCTACGGAGAGTTCAATTTCAGTATACGGACAGCGCTGACAAGATAATTCTAAGGAGACACACGGATACTTGGTCCGTAAGTTGTGTGATACACATTTTTTTACGTTGACTTATTAATCGCTCAGAGGAGCATAATAAATCTTCTCGACGCGTCTGCCACCACGACATAAAATCGTAGCTTTTAAGGACGATACCTTTATGCATCCAGCGAGAATCATTACCTGCCGCCCTCCTTGCTGTCCCTACAATTCCTTCTGCGCTATTCCTGCTTTTGATTCGTAACAATGCGACTGGATGATTGCCTTCATCCAACCCAGTCACGTGCCGAATTATTCACACGTCGGCTCCAGGTTGCCACAGCCTTTGAGCTCGCCAACGTTTGTACGTGATTCTTGTTAGCGTTATATGATCTCTGCAGAGTCGTGGGTTACAGCGTTCGCGACTCCTCCGGCCATCAGGTCAGCACACTCAACTAGTTCTGCTTGCGAGGAACCTCAGCCGTATTGTACCCCCTCACCACTAGATGCAACAATATCAAACCTCTCTCCCCTGTGTAACGCGCAATCAGGTTCTGCAAGTGTCGGAGCGCGTATATTGATGCTGCTAGCGCTGATTATGTGCGGGAATTAAATTGTCTTGGAAATACGCTCTCAAGCAACCAGTTAAACTGCGTTCAGCTCGTACTCGGATCAACATCGCTAAGGAGAAATCTAGAATTGATAGATGTAGAGGTTAAGTTGAATTTATATGGTGAGTCGAAAGTTGGTAGACTGATGTAAGCACTAGCTCAGCATGCTCATCCTCAAAACTCAACTTATTTGCCGAAGGTCACAGCCCCGCTACGACTAGGAAATTATGGGTTTTGCTTGGTTCGTACAATTTCCTTTTCTATCCTCCAGAAGCCATTTGGATATCTACACAGGAGCTCCATCCCTAACTCATATCTATCTACGTTGACCTTGTTTCGAGCCTTTTAGAACTCTCAATGATATACTAGGGTGTTATTTTTCTGGCGCTCAGATGTCTCGTCTGTGCGGTTTCAATAAAAGTACACGCGGAGTAGCCAAACACTGCTGTTTGATGACCATTGCATGTATGAGACGCAACTGACTATCATAATGCAACACGACCTTTTTGCACAGCAAGTTCATTTACATCTGAATTTTAAAGCAGAAAAAAAACATTCGACAGCGGGATAGAACGTTAATTAACAAAGCGTTCAACCCATGTCTAAAGTGGTCTCTTCTGCAAGGTTATTAAAAGAACCAATTTCCTTAAAAGAAAAGCGACTTCGGCAGTTATCCCAATGAAGATAAAAGCACAGCGACGAGTCACTGGAGCGTTATCAGGAACAATAGGCCATCTCTTCCTCCATCCACTGAGCCCAACGAACATAGCGTTTAAAGACTGCTGTGACTCTTCGAGAGTTGGTCGCTTGCTGGGATCTCGTTCGGTCATATCCCTGGCTAGAGGAAGGAGAAATTCGAGAGTGCTGATCGACTGTATGTAGCACTCCGATAATGAGACTTTGTCAAAAGGTAGCATTGAAATGACGAGTACCGGAATAATATCACGCCGGATCATTGCTCCCAGCTGGTAAACGTCTCCCACGAAGGGATCGTAAGGCCGGCCCCCCTTCTGTTCGGGAGCTCTCTCTCGGGCACGTCCCCCTACGAGTGTCCTAGGTGCGTTAGGATTGCGGAACCATTTGGCATACCCGAGATCAATAAAGTAGTATCGTATGCTTTTTTGAGATCTTGAGTAACGCGGGGAAACGGGCCGCTTGCCATCCACAGAGCGATGTTGAAAAACAGGGTGGTAGGGCTCGTTGTACAGGGGGCGGCTATCCATCATGACATTGGGAGAAGCGATATCACTAGGAGGTTATAGAGGTCAGATTCCGGTGGATTTTAGTTCAGGACAACAATCACCAGTGCGCCACGTTATTTTGATGCATGAAAATTAGCCCCTAAACAAGACTCAAACTATATTGCTGCGAATATGAGAAGATATATGACTGACCTCAAGTAGCTGCTGTAAAAAGTCGTGGACCTCCACTAAGTTATAAAATGGAGGATGTGTGTAACCACTCAAAAGTGGCATGATGATAAAAGTCCCGCCTTCAACACCCGGGATGGGAAACGAATCCAAACATGGAACGATGTGGTTGGAAGGATGATCTTTGAGAGGTGGACTTGAGAAGTACTGTAGCAATGCGAGCTCTTCTTCGCCTTCTCTATCGTTCACCGCCGGTAGCAGCATTTTGATCATGACTTGACGTTGATCATCAATCCTCGTTGCGTCCAGGACTCGAATGGGCTAAATACAGTCTACTGATGCAGTTTTGCGCTAATAAAAAAAAAGCTCCTACCATCGAATCTATGCTGTCCTCACAGTCGGCTGGGTGACTGTTTCTGATTCTCCACGATGGAGTCCAGTTAGGTTGGTACCTTGGACGAAGTCCATATCCTTTAGAATGTAGGTAGGGTTGAAAATATACCCATCGCTCCTCTGCCTCGGATCTTTGGTCTGGGGCAAGGGCGGCAATGCTGACTTCGTGGAATGAAGGGGGGTCCATCGCATCAGGTTAGATAACTGGCCAAGGGACACGCCTAAGAGGCTAATCGACACACAGCCTTGGTTCAGAGGGAACGAGAGACGGCAATACGAATTGTTCTCACCAGGAAGCTAAGATATAGGCGGGATATGCGCTACCTATGATTCTTGTATTCGGTAGGACTACTCCTACCTTGGTAACTGGTGAGAGGGGTCGGCTCTGTGTTACTGAAATGTAGCGCTGCACGTGCCAGAATCATCAGCTCCTCTAACCCATCACCACCCATATCGGTTCGTTTTCTTGCTGTGATTCCCCTTTGTTGGGACTCCTATTCTACTTCCACTGGTGGCGACACTGTGAGGTCTCGTTGCGACATGTTTACATACCGACTGGCTGTCCCTCGTGTGACAATTGCTAATGCAATACATATGAATTTAAGCAGCCCCCGCCTCGAGCAAAGCGTTCCAATACACAGTGCTTACTCTGCTTGACCATTTGACGAAGCCACTACCCATATTCCTTTCAATTCTTCCCTCGGTTTCGCTTTCATTGAACAATGCCCGAGTCCTGGACAGAGATAGCTGGCGCCGTAAACACCTTCACAACTTTCTTTGACTTCGGAGCCCGCTATGGCTACTCTACGTATCGACTAGTCGAAGGCAAAAGCGCCAAGGAGATGTTAGACCGAGTGGATGAGATCTTAAAGGATGCTCAACAGGTTCTAGAGAACCACAAACAGCTACTACCGGAGGGCCAGTATCCCTCCCTCAAGGTTAAGCATCGTCGGTAAGCAAATCGATCTTGTATGGCGTTTGGTTGTTCATGCTGATCCCCTTATGACCATTTTAGCCTTCATTTGAACTTGATGGAAGAGAAAAAAGATTACAGAGCTACAGAGGATAAAATCATTCGCAACAGCCGAATCCTTTCCAAGGTCTATGGCAAGAGGGAAACTCACCACGATCGTGTGGCTGGCCTCCTCGTACAGGCAGAGATATACCACACGAACGTTCTAGTGAGTGAATTGCTAGTTCGTTCTTTTCACTACTAATTGTACCTTTGCAGTCGGCCAGCCGCCACGCGCAAGACACAATGGACGATGAGGGCCAAGATGAGGATTTTCCGGATCTGAAGCCGTCGCCTCCAGCACGAGCAGATTTCAGTAGGTGTTCTGAAGAAGACCAAAAAGATGTAAGGCTCTACCATCAATGCCCCAAAAACATACACTCACTGCGTCGTCCCAGGCGTCGGAGTACTGCACTACGTGGCTCTCAGTGCTGAAGCCCCCGTCCAGGGCATGTTCCTCCTCGGGTGAGCTCATTAGAATGTAAACTAGTTTTCTTCTTAGCTGATGCCAAACCGGCTGTTAGATCTCGAATCCGGTCAATCTGAACCATTTTCTGAACCGGAGGCAAGTCGTTCTACTTCCGAAAGCAACTCAAATATGGATGTTCAGGGTATGTCCTCACACGATTTGACGAGCCACAGTATCACTGGAACTTAGCTCTACCTAATTATAGACCGAAATTTTATTGCGGCTGTGACACATATTCCTCAACTTCCCACAAGGTCGCCCGAACCTGGTTCCGATAAAGACATGGTGTCTGGCCAGACAGGCTATCGACGAATGATTTTATTAGAAGGCATGGGTAAACGAGTAGTCATTATAGGTAAGATTTCCAACATAGGACCGTATAAATTCTCATAGCAGTGTTGGTCTCACCCTCTCGCTCAAAGATCCAAATTTTCACGCACTAGATGAGCGGGACCCATACACGTGTGCGTTATACTTTTTCATTATTATTAACGTCTTCGCTGATGGGATATGCGACACAGCTGAAAGTTCTCTCCGTGCATTGTCCCGTGCAGGGGAGAATTTAATGAAAAACAGTGAGGCTAAAGGGTGCGTCAACACATAGTAATCCTGGAGAAGCTTTCTTATAAGCTTGCTGCCAGCCTTGAAGGGGATCAAGCGAATACTCTGGAAGGGCCATCTTTGAGTACGATGATTGAAACGTTTGAGAAGATAAAGCTGGGGGTTGTATAGTCGTAAATGTTTGGAAAGAGCGCTACTCGGGGCGTGGGTAAGACGATAGGCGTTGATTTTCCTCGCCTCTGCAGTTAGCGTCATATGTGCTTGTTGGGGGTGGCTCGCCTGCTGTGCCGAAAGGTAGACACTATATCCACATTTGGCTCTGTTTTATTCTCTAGGAATATTAAGTCTGTTATCCGACCATCATTCCTCTGTCAATGCACAAACGGTTTCAAAACATATGAGCGTATTGACTTCCTCACGCCATTGGTTTACAAAGGGCAAGGAACATACAAACACTCGTTGAAGTAGCTTTTCTATTAGTTCCCGTGTATTCTATTCGTTTCATCGGTTTCCACTAACTCGGCCTACCCGATACTAGCCCTTTGTCAACTTGTTGGCCTCGGGAATCCCCGCTGGACTTTTTCTTCGTCCACTCCAGGTTTAACTTATAGGAGTTCACTATTGGTTAAACCAGCGCCAAATAAATCGTTGTTGTGTCGGTTAATTGTAGACTTCACGTTGAACTTGGGCGATCATGTGCTGTAGTATAAAACCGCCACCGAGGGTTCCGATGCTTGTTGGTGTGTTAGCACAGTGGCCGCCTCGCGCAGGCGAGAAGTCAGACACGTCGCCGATCCGACTAGAATGAATGATTTCAAGTACGTATTTTGGTGAACATTACATGTGTGAACATTTCTAGAGAGAAGGCGCTCCGATAGGTTCGAGAGGGCACTGGTAAGTAGCGTCTTGCGTTGCTACAGCAGCGCTCATATAAAATGCCAGAACTTGGGTGGACGCTAGTGCGAGGGTACTTTCGCAGTGCTTGACTACTTTGGGGCGCCAAATGGCAACAGGGCTGATTTCCAGAGAGAGTACTCAGCAGCCAGAGAACTATGGAAACCATAGACACACACCTTGTACAGTCTTCAACATGGTTCCCAACGAGCTCTCCTTGAACATGTTTCTCTGTGCATATTTGGCGATGAGCCAGAGCGCTCCTAGTGCACTCTCAAGGCTCTGGAAAGATGGCTTCGGATAGGCGGTTGGGCTACACGAGACCGGGCCGAACTCCAATGTGTTTGATAACAGTGAAACCAATTGTCCAAGCACAAGCAGTGTTGGCGATGCCGGGCAGCCAGGAAGGAGTGACAGCGAGTGATTTTAGCGGCAGAGCAGGGGTGTCGACGCGCGCGGAGTCTGAAAAGAACGAGTTAGCTTAAAGATAGGAGAGCATCTTTAATATGGGTAGGGCTACTAACGTTCAACCATTCGTGGGTGAGAAAGGGTGAGTAGGGCGAGGATGAGAGAGTGATGTTGGGCAGTAATTGGTCGCCACTCGGGCGGAATCGTACAGCGCGCAAGAAGATCTCACGCCGGAAGGAGCTAGAGGTGAACATCGGAGATTAGTTGATGTTTGAGACAAGGAAAGCCTGGGCTGGCGCAGTTGTTCCGGATGGTGTGGTGGAAATGATCAAAGTTACCGCACAGATCGTAGCAGCGTTATATGTCAGCTTTTTGTCTATCTTCTCTACCACCTAGTGTTAGTCGCAGGCCAAGACGATACAATGTTATGCATCACCTCGGCCTTTATCGCTCCGTGGTATACAGCAGAAGATCGGTTACCTGCAACAAGTTCGCCAAGAGGCTCCTGATTCTTGCCGTCTAGTTGATCAAGGCCCCATTATTTCCATGTCCACATCTGGTACAGCGCAACGCCTTCGCTAGCAAAAAAAAAAGGGACTCGCCATGGGATCTACTCACTTGCCGTTGTCTAGTAGCATATCTGAAAACGCAGTGGAATCAAAATTAATTCCCGAGCACGAGCGGACTTCAGCCACCCGAGGGCCATGGTCGCGTCACATAGGTGAGGGCTTCATCAGAAAGTCACAGATGTTCATTTCCTTCTTTCTCTCCAAGAAACACGTTTTCACTTCTGGTCCGGCTAGTACTTTTTGAACGCCGTTCTCACTCATCGGTGATTAGAGTCCCAACCCGTATCACGGTACGGTCTGGAAGTACTTGAGATGGCTACCCCACGCATGTATTCAAAGTCCCAGAATACTATTCGGCCCTTGCATTTCATATGAGCATAGCCCAGTAGGATATTATGGCGGTCCTTAACGAAGGCTGTTTTGCCCACAATGAGCTATAGATAGTCCAATTCCTCGGCCGCTCAGTTGGCGGTTTGACAGCGCCATGGGTTATGACAATTGCTACCATGTGTCCGGGTACCACCTAGTGGTCAATGAGGAGACTTCCCCTTCACATCCCTGTCAACTACTTTCCCCTTTGCGAACCTCTTAATCAACTCGACTAGCTAGGCTAGGCCAATCACTGCTTGCCTCGTATTTCATGTATCAAATCGACTTCAAGCAACCCTATTTCCGGCACCCGGACACCGGTCCCGCATCGGTCGCCCAAGCGGCTGGATCTTGTTCGTTGTTGTGTCCTGCCAAGCTAGCAGGACAAAAAAGTTTAGTTTGACCTGGGACTGTCGGCTTTGCATGACATTCGTGTTTGGCTGGATGACATTCGTGTTTGGCTGGATGACATATCTGCATACACAACGCTTGGAGCGGGCTCAAGGTTGGCCTTTCGAATCGTCGTTAGTGGAGTGATCACAGCTAGAGCCAGACGCACTAAGGAAGCAGAGTGCTTTGTTAGAAGTCCCCATAAGCATATGTTACGTCCTGCTCGAGCACGTCAGTAACCGTGTCGCCGATACACCGTATGGAGCTCTCTCATTAATGTTTATTAAAAGCAAACTTAAGTAAGCGATACTAAAGACAGGCGCTTTCTACGTCTCCAAGCGCACCGATTAACGGTCCTAGTAGTCTTTTGGGTTATTACACAACGTTCAAGCAAACCTCAGGGGAAGAGGCCAACTTGAGGAGATCAAATTCCGCCCTTCCGACAAAGGGCCGATCAAAAGAGTCCAAATCAAGTAAGGTTGCCCAGGTCAAGTTGAATAATCGATCAATCTTGTGTGTTGACACGCAATGGTCACGCGAATGAAACGCCTCAGTGGGCACGGTAGTGAGGTAGCCAATCGAGGCTGTTCAAAAGGCATGAGAGCTGACTAGCTTTCGACAGAGATAACTCTCTTGTCAGCTAATACTGCACCTCGCAGTATACTCCGCGTTGGAGTGGGATAAGGAGCTGCACGCCTAGTGGTGTGTCTCTGTAAAGTAACCAAAGACACTTAAACCTGTTTCAAAGGCACATACTGTAGGCCCCATCATCCTTCAACCCGGCCGCAACTCTGTCTGCGCGCGACGATGCAAAGAGTCGAATCAGAAGGAGATTGTCAGCCTCGCTTCGGATGTCAGTACTCGTGCGTTCCGTTCGGTTATCGTTCCATTTCCCAAGAAAGTCTAAGAGCGGCCAAAGAGAAAGAATTACTTGCTATTTGGCTATATCGAGCCCCGTCGTTTCTGCACTAGTCAAAGAGGATCCTGCTGCCCAGTTCATCGAAATCGCTGTCGATCATTAGTCGAATAGAGAAACCATAGAGCAATACAATAGGAGCAACAAGCGGAGATCATAGAGATGCTGAGAGATGACGAGGAAGCAGTCGAATGTAGAAGGATCAGTCGAATTTGGGGAACGCAGACACACCACCAGGAAAAGTCATTGGAGGACTCCAAATTACCGAGTCTAGGAGTATCCTAGCAATAGACATCGAGTACTAGGGTTTTTCGAGGTGTTCCCCCCTAGAATATACATCCAGAAAATGTCAATGAGGCAGAATGTCACGAAACGGTTGGAGATTTCGTTGGTGAGACATCGAAAGAAACGGACATGAGTCGCTCATCAGCCTCCCACAAGAGCACCAGGATATCCAGAGAGGGCCGAAGCAAGTTGATTGTCTATTAGCGTACCTGGATAGCGTTCACAAGCTAGTTTGGCTGGGGGGCATGAGTGGCAACACGCGCCGAGCCGGATTGCTTATGTGAGGACCGCACGTGACACTGCAGGATGTTGAACATGTGTAGATTGGGTAACGGGTACAAATAGCCACGATATCGGTAGTATTAATCCTATGTAATAGCTGCAAATACGAGAAACAAGCATGTCAGTACACTAGTCACTGCGCTGGTCCAAAACTTTCGCCACATCATGACAAAGTGGCGGGGAGTATGGATACGGAGGAGCTCGGCAACCCCGGAGAAATGTTGGGTCAGGGACAAGATAAAAACTCACTACATTAAGCTCCTGAACCGCTAGACTATCGACGCTCGCAAAGTCCCATCCAAACCCATCTGACATTCGACACCAGCACCTCCAACCGGTCTCAACTCGGGCAACCGTTCGTCGAGTCGTGAATTTGAACAATCAGGGAGGCAGTTTAGCTAAAGAAAGACACATAAATGAAGTCCTCGTTTTGTTACGAGGTTAGGTCGGCGATCCCACTGAGAGCTAGCATTGACAGTGCGAATCTCTCCCAACTCCTGAAGAGCTCGAATCAGATTGCTAGAGATATATGAAACTCGAGAGATGACACAAACTCACGAGTCTGAAAGCATTTTATCCTGTAAGTAGTTCCAAAGGTGAGCGTCAAAGGTGTAATGGCTCGAAACCCAATGAGCCCTTACCTGCTGCCGACCGAAGCTTCCCTGATCTTTGCGAGGTGCGCTCACTGGCTAGGGGAATATTCGATGCACACACAAGCCTGCTGAACCTCTCCATCCTCGAAATTGTAAGAGCAAGGGTGCCGAACCGCAATCGTATATCCCATATCTACGAGAAGGTGAGGTATTTCAACTTCATGATGTGATTACTTAGCCATAACGTACCTCCAATCGTGCGGGGTACTAGGTTAGGCGGACGCGTATCGATGTCTCAACTCGTCGCATTTCGTTCTAGGAGAGCTGCTGTCTGACTCAAGCTTAGGGTGAGGAACCTGGGGATGTTGGCGAGACGCCCGGGTGGGAAGGATGTCTGGAGAAGTATACGGCGTACAAGTGGCTATACCGAGCGTGAACGAGAATGCATTTGGATGTGGAGCTATTTGCTCACCTGAGTGTAGCTAGCTGGAAGACGACTGTGAGGTACCATTGAAAAGACTGCTGAGACAGTGAAACGTCTAGTCCTACGACTGGCGATTGGCCAAAGCTTTAGCGAACGACTCACGGTGAAACATAAACTTTACGCACCTTATATATCGGTACACCCTAGGCAACTAGCCCAGCCGTCCGAAAACTGATTTTTTCATGTCTCCGGCTCCCAGGGCTGAACGAGCGTCGGCAAACTGTATCTATGTTCCAGGTTTATGTCACCCAGCTGAGAGAGCCTAAGATGACGGAGACTCTGTTAGCTAACCTACAGTCAAAACTGACGGAGATCTTACGAATGGCTTGTGTTAGTTGGCCCCGACGCAGCGGAATGCCCAAACAGGCAAGCATGTTGCCGACGTCTACCAACTTCTCAAATGGCAGCCGCTCGCTCTTGCCGTGATCCTTTTTACTGCGCACCACAGGAAAAGCCGCGAATGATTGTGGCCTTGACATTGGCAGCAGATATAGTGATCCACTCCGTGAGGAGGGAGTCACGGAGCTCCTCTAGAAGAGTTAGATACGTCGGCGCCAGGGTAGACCAAGGCAGTCGGGTCGCTGGTGTTTGCACCACAAAATGTGGGAAACAACCGTGACTGGGAAATACGGGATGTTCAGCTTGTTCTCCACCCGTTGGTCGCCACGTGGAAGGAATGATGGTGAATGATTATATCGTACCGATTATGCGCCCGTTCTTTGCTTAGCAGTGAACTGGAAGTATCTGATGTGTCTCGGTGGATGAGGTGGTGAAAGTGAGACAAATTGTAGAGGGACATTGGCCGTCGGGTGTTGAGGGGGCCCGAAAAGGTTCAAACACTTTGCCTTTACCACGTGCCACCCCCTCAGTGTGCTTTGTATACTTTTATATACCTCTACCACGTCTTTCAGAACAGCTACCTTGCTGTAGAGTCCACCGGTTCACAAATATTTTTCTGACGACTCTTGGAGATTCATACCGTGCATTCAATGGCTACAGTGTGGACTTGAGCTGGCTTGCACCACCAAAGCTCCCATCCCTGTTCCCTTCTGTTACCGCCCATTGATAACACTGTGTCATTCTTCCCTTATCTTTCGTAAAATCCCCTCACTGCCTCCCACCATACCAGAGACCCTTAGTTCAGTATCACTCATGATTCAACCATGAGTGAGCGCCTTCTGTATTATGGGGGTTTCGACGCCCCAGTATTGCTTTCCGCGTCGCAGCCCTTGTTGTGCTTGGCCAGGGGTTACCCCTCGGTAGCCATTCAAACTTCTCCCTGCACTTATGGGCACTAGGAAGCATCGAGTACGCTTTGCCTGTTTTGCCACTCCGCCTATGGGCTGACCGCTTACATCGTACAGCTTCCTAGTCTTCAGTAGAGCGGCAGCGGGAGGGTAACATATGCGTCTGCTCCCAGTGCTCCGAGGGCCTCCTGAGTCCCAATCACGCTTTCGATCCAGACCCCTGTCATCCTCATGTTGACGACGCCTCAACAACCCCATTTCTAGTTCACGCGGTTTCCCCACTATCTTTCTCCGGCTTCAACTTATGGGAGTTGCACCCATGCCCGGGACGAGTCTGCGAGATACGCTACAGCTCTTATGTTCTGAACATATTTCACAATGGTACGTCCTTTTTGGTCTCAGCGCGAGCTTGTTTCTAGTTGCTTATTTATCTAACTATTTAAGTCCTCTACCTTCGAGCAATGAATGGGCTACAATACGGGTTGCCTCTGATCGCCCCATCCCTCATCTCATCTCCCCGTTGCTGCGGAACGTTCTGCTCTCCAAAGACACCTCCGCTCCCAATACACCGTTGAGTAGTACCTTGTTGATGGTGGCTCACGCTGTTCAACGTTCGTAACATCACTGCATTCGCCAAGCTCTCAACGCTGCGGTTAGACAACCATCTAAGGTCTCTAGAGGTATCAAGTCTTTCCTTCTCGCGTCGTTATTTGGATTGCGGTGTCTCTCTCCGTTGACTTTCCCATCCTTGCTTGGATCTCGCCTCGTAGCTGAGTTCGGGTGCGTTCAATCCACCAGCTATTTTATGTTCAAGAGCTAATCCCACCTATTATTACCAGACATCCCCAAGCTCTGAGGCCCGCCAGCCGCACAACTCCAACTGCTCATTCCTCAGCCCCATCCTTTCGACATATCAGTAGATGAGACGGCTTTTATGACGACTGAGTCTATATGACACGGCACCGTCACACACCGGTGCGTCTTACCTGTTCGTGCTCGTAGGTTCTTTACGGCTGACTATACCCCCGAAGCCACTGCGTCGCCTGGCTTGCTGTACCGCTATGTGTTAAAGTCGCTAATCCCCTGTTCAGCATTTCCCTTTTAGGGCCAAACACCCCGCGGTCCTGCCCCTCTTCAAAATCACTACTCTCAGTAATACCGCCTGTCACTGAGCTATTCAACTCCTGTGAGTCAGCGATCTACCCATTACGACCGAGCCTATAATTGATCCAACTGTTGCCCAATGTTATGGGATTACCAAGACCTTGACACTGAGATGCTGGGAGTTCTTCTCGACCAATTTGATCAGCGAGCACTCTGTCGCACCGCGTTTCTTTTATAAATCGGTACGTGTGAGTGTCACGGGAGGTGTGCGTGTTAACTGTTGACTTCCAGCTGCGTAGATTTGAGCGGCTGTGGACCAACTTGTACATCCGTGGCTGAATCTCTCCCTCACCCATTCACATACGGTATCCAAAAATCATCGGCCGATACACATGACGGAAACGAGGTTCATAGACCTCAGGTCTAATGGTGATTTTAGGTCAATCCAGTTTTCGTAAATGAGCTATCGTTTGAGCTAAAGTAGGCGCCGGAGCTCCTCAAGCAACGTGACGGGAGTCACGTGACATGGCCCATGAACCGAGTCGGTTTGATGCTGGATTGCTCGCAGCACAGCTCATAGACCTCTTTTCTTACTTTTTAACAGATAGAAAGTTGTAATTTATCCTTCTGAATCGTTCTATCTAATTTTTTTGTCTGCCACTGTCCTAGTTCAAGCTTGCTCGCCATATCTTTGCTCGGGGTGGCTCCGAGTCCAACCAGGACCAAACAATGGAGATGTGACAGAGCATGACTGCTGACACATAGAGACAAATATCGGCTTTAAATTCGCATCTGAGTGTCTAGCCAAGTCGTATATCGGGTATTTACATGCACAGGGTATATACATTATCAAGTCTGGGCTCTGCTCATTGTTTTGAGCCGTCAAAGAGACCGTATGCTGTCTCGGTTGTGACACGATGGCCACGGTAGCGTTTGTTTGCCCACGCTGCTTGCTCCCCGTCCAGGCCATCTCTATATGCATAAATGAACCGTCGAGACTGAGCAGCAAACCTAAAGTTTGTTAATCAACAAGAAGATACAGTTCATAAAATACTGTGCTCACCTTCGGATAGACTCTATCTTCACAGAGTCTAGTGAATCCAATGTGTTTCGGATGAGATCAGCTTCGGTACTGGACATTGGAGTATCCCGATAGACTCGCTTGGCGGCCCCCCAGCATTGCTCAATAGGATTTAGCTCACAGTGGTATTTCGGGAGGTAGAGAACAGAGCAGTTGTGTGATTCAGCCAAGAGCTGAAGAATTGTCTTCTGTTTCAAGATGTCAGGTTGATTAACCATGATTTTCCGTGCGCAGCAATTGGCTTGATTCAAAGGGCACCCTGCTTGTCCTTTTCCAGTTGGGCAGTGGAGTCTAAGCTTGCGTGCATCGGGAATCCCTCGTTCTTCAAGAATCTTGGCAAGCCCCTTGAATGCACCTCGCAATTCAACCTTTGGGTGATCGACAGGGTAGTAAAGTGCATGGGGAGATCCATCAGAAAAATATCCAGGGCGGAAATCCATCTTAACCTTCTCTCCCGATGGTCCCGTCCCCTCTCCTTTGACTTTTTGGGATGGCCCAAGTGTCATTTTGCTGACCACAGGTGCGTCTTCGGGGAGTTTGGTGTGTGTTGTCGCATTGTCAAATATGAAAACGTGGTGATAATCGGGGTACTCTTCCTTCGCAATCTGAATGGCTCTCTCAAGCTGATCACAGACATTTTTGTTACAGAAGTAACCATCCCGTTCTTTGCCAGGGCGGAAGACAACCCGAGCCGAGCTGGGAGCTCAGGTCAGTAAATCTCATCGCCATGTGATTATAATCACTCAACTCGCTTCCATTGTCTTCTGATGGCTGACTATGTCGCCGCAAGAATCCATCTCGTTCGGACACAAAGTCTGCCACCATCAGCGACAATCCCTCCCCCTTCTTGTAGAGTCCTGCGGTCTCCCCCTCCTGCATCCACCTCGTAAATCGTCGGTTGTGCGCTCGATATATCGTTTCGTCATGCCAATGTGGCATGACTTCCTGCTCATCCTCGCTTAGCTCGGGCGGAGTCTCCTTCCCGTCCTCCCACAATGACATGCGACGTTCAAGCTCCATCCACGTTGGGATAAACGTGTTCTGCCGATAGTCGACTACATCTGCTCGCTCATGTCCATCAGCAAACTGCCCTTGACGCTCCGTACCCCATTTGTAGCCCAAGATTGTCATCCAATGCTGGGCAGTGCGGAGTGAGGGTACATTGTCGAGGAGGTGAGTGAATGGAGCAGCCTCGGGTGTGTCAAAGAAGCTAACCACGTCCGTTGGGCTGCAATACCTCCCAATGCATCGAAGATGCTCCTGGATTGCGGCCCTCAGATCCTCGTCCTCGATTATTGATTCGTTCCAAGCACCCCATAGGTTTTTTGGCAACTCGCCACTCCTCCAGAACTCTCGAATCCATCGCCGAGCTGAACTGGCTGCCCATTTGGCTCGCCCAACCGCTGCTGCTGCCAACAGTGACCCCTCGATCAGTCCTTTCTCGAGTTTCCGGGTCAATCGTAGAGTCATTGTCATCAACCGTATATGGCTCAACGTTAGCTCATCGTAGGTTGACCTTCGAGCTTTTCCTTTCCCCTGGTACGAGTTCTTCACAATCTTGTCAAGCTTGTATATTAACTTATCTTGATCTTTAGCTGGTATAGGTTGGTTATCTACACGAAGAGCTGGACAAGTGGTGAGCCTAACAACCTACCGAAGCATAAGAGAGCTGGCTTACCATAATCTTCCTCCTCTGGCTCGTCGTCCGCACCCTCTGTTGCCTCCCACCATGCATCATCATCGCCAAAACCATCCTCCGAACCACTCGTCTCGCTTTCTGGATCTTCAAATGGGAGATCTTCAGGGTCTATCCCGAAGTCATGAGGTGCAGTTGACTCGTTTTCTTCTGGTATACTGGCATTAGGCTGATTTGTAGACTCGTTTCTAGCATCGTGTTCAAGCGCTGGTTGTTGGACGACGATTGGAATAGGTGGAGACGTGGCAGGATCGGTTAAAACACTTGGGGGGGACAACTGTTCATCTGCAAGCTCGTTTATCCATCGATTTTTCTGTTAATCTTTGTCAATTGAGCTCAGGAATGTACGAAATGACTTTTATTTACCCTATTAGTTGCCAACAGGTCAGCCCGTGCACGATCCTTTGCTGTTTTTCGACGCATGGTTCAAGTAATGTCCCAAAGGGGAGTTTGAGCTGGGTGGTGTGTCAGCGGTCACGCTCAGTCACGTCTCCATTGTTTGGTCCTGGTTGGACTCGGAGCCACCCCGAGCAAAGATATGGCGAGCAAGCTTGAACTAGGACAGTGGCAGACAAAAAAATTAGATAGAACGATTCAGAAGGATAAATTACAACTTTCTATCTGTTAAAAAGTAAGAAAAGAGGTCTATGAGCTGTGCTGCGAGCAATCCAGCATCAAACCGACTCGGTTCATGGGCCATGTCACGTGACTCCCGTCACGTTGCTTGAGGAGCTCCGGCGCCTACTTTAGCT
>MU132279.1:13235-49644 GCA_015039395.1 Ceratobasidium sp. AG-I
TGATTTTCTTATCGATGAATAAACGTCCCCTCACATAATAACAACCCTGTCTAAAGGATAACACATTGCCCTTTGGTACATATAGGCCCCTCCCGACGCCTCACGCGCCACTTTATGGCTGCATCGAATATGTCTTGGACTCCCTTGCCGGTTTTCGCGGAGCACTCCATGTACCTCGTCGCTCCAATCTTTTGGGCGGCCGCTTCGCCTTGCTCAGCAGTAACAGTAGTTAGACCCTGTGCGCTTAGCATCCGTTGAGTTTGCTCGTCGGCCCTCAGATCAGTCTTGGTTCCGACTAACAGCATCGGTGTACCTCTGCAGAAATGGAATACCTCTGGACACCACTGCGAGAAAACGATCGGATTCGAGTGGCCGAGCGGCAATTAAAGCATTTGCTTACCTTATCTTGGACGTTGGCCAGACTGACATGGGAGTCAATCGAGAATACAATTAAAATCATGTCGCTGTCGGGGTAAAGCAGTGGCCGTAACCTATCATACTCCCCTTGACCAGCAGTATCACACAATGCAAGCTCGACAGATTTTCCCTCGAACGAGAGCACAATGACGTGGTTCTCGAATACTGTAGGCGCATATACCTGTCGTGGTGGTTAGCTATGATGTGCGTGCCGGAAGGTGCGGGCTAGGGCACTCACCTCTGGAAAATGGTTCTCAGCGTAGGCTATGAGCATACACGTCTTTCCGCATCCTCCGTCTCCTACAACTACTAGTTTGCACTTCATGTCTGGTGGCCGGCTGAGCGCGCGGTTTATCGGCATTGCGTCGGCGGATTTTTATACTAGCTATTGAATGCCGCACGTAGTCAAATGAAATCGGATGCTGTTCATATAGGTTGTGATGTAATGCGACTAGGGGGGGGGGGGGGTTCAACTGTTGGGGCACGTTTACAGAGGAGGGTCCAGATGAATATGTTCCAGGATTAGTGTATTCATTCGCGTCTGTTAGCACTTCTGATGGATAATTTTATGCTCATCCACGGTGTAGCGTACCTAGCGGTGGTGGTGAGATGTGGTGTCGAGGTCTGTTGAGGTTAGGAAGAGTGATCTAGTGGCTATCATACAGTCATAAGCGCTGAAGACCCTGATATGCGATGGAAGTGGATAACCGTAACGGATTAGTAACTGGCCAGTAACGGGTCAGTCTAACAATGGGGATCGGCAACCACAGCCGACTTTCGCGAAATGGTCGCTGATGGGCTCCACATTGCTCGCGGTTTTGATTGGAAAACTACCATCACTCTATACTTTAAGCATACATGGGTTGTCACCCCTTTCAGTCTCGCCACCAACGATCGATCTGCCGAGCAGCTCATTCCTTGCTCTCCGCACCTAAAAGCATCTTCTAAGATTTGAAGAATTCAAAAACATCTGGAACATTCGGCCACTAGTTGCGCGCCTTACGACGGGGTGGCTTTGCGTTCGTCGGCCCTGCGATAACGTGGATACGGATTTTTGGCTCAACCAAATTTGTAATCGTAGTCCACATATCACCAAGCTGTCACTGTTCTTTATGAGCCCGGGCTTCATAGAATTCAGGTCTGAAACCTTCTCGTCTCTTCAGTACATTTCCATCAACGAACTGGACCCATTAGAGAGTTTGGGCATAGCGACAATTTCAAAATGTCGCTATTCTTCAACTCTACAGTACTCGGCCATTTCTTATGGTAGGAGGTTAAAACCTTGGCAGTTTACTCGCATAAACGTACCACAACGATACTTAAAATATGAGAAAGCTCAGTACGGCGAAGAGGGAGAAACTGGAAATACAAAATTTCCGGAATAATGACAATGGATAGCTGCCCGTAAGCGCTGAAGCCTATTTTATCATTTCCTACTCAGCAAAATCCTCCTTGAGTCAAGGAGCGCTCCAGAGCGCTCCGGAGAAACGCGTCACTCCGGATCGCGTAAGAGCTCAATGAGCACGTGATACTACGCTCTGGGGCGCTCTGGAGTGCTCCGGAGTGCTCGTTTGGTGTTAGTCTATGGATCAGGAGCGCTCCGGAGCGCTCCGGATCCACCGGAGCGGGTGGAGCCACCCCCCGCGATCCGGAGCCAAGGGGTATTTTGCTGACGTATGGTATTGTGTGATCCATTTTCAGCCACTTTTTATATACACAACTCAGTCTGAGGAAATACCTACGGGCTAGCATGGCACCGCTGAACTTATATTGAGTGTCTGTGTTAGATTAATTGGCCATATTTGCTCAGTTGGCGCATGTCTAGGATAGGATAGAATTGCGCCTAATCATTACGGGCAGCTATCCATTAAGTCAAGCTTGGTTACTATTCCCAACTAGGAACATTCTATGCCTTGGCTAGTTAACAATCAGCTTCAAGCCGAAGTGGCTGCAAGAAGTTGTTGATGTGCTATCTGTCTGAAGAGGATACACACAATCGATCACGATCCACCTCCATGGACAAGACATGTATTCGGAGCTAGTGTAAATATAAATTCTGCGCAAAACAAAATGCATCGTTTAGGAAAATAAAACTAAATGTCAAATGCGAGAGTTCTGGTACAGCAAAGATCCGATTAGACTGGTGAAGAAAGCCCTGAGTTGCTGCTGTGCGTAAAAAGGTGGCTGCGGCATTGTAGAACGGCAACGAGGCAACCTTATAGGATGGAATCATGATGTAGCCAGTTATGAAGTAAAGCTGACGGACATCTTGAAGCTTGAAGCTAGCCACCGATATCGTCGCCTAGGATCGAATGAGAGTCTTGGCGCTTATAGGCCATGTCGGAGATTGCCATCATACAATTGTAACATTAGTTTCATGAGCCTTTGAGAGGGGTTTGCCTAGCCAGGTATATTACAGGTGACTTTAGCTCTGCGTTTGCTTAACACTATTGAGCTCATGCTGAGAAAGTAGTTACTAATACCACTGCCCATCTGCTGTTTCGAGTTCTGTAGTGATATTATCTTGATATATGTACGCGTCAAACACATGCTATTGTCAAAAGTGTTGTAAGTAATATTGAGTTGGACGTGTGATAGCTGCGTACATCCCATTTTATTTGACAAATTTATGTTCACACTAGCTCTGAATAAATACCTTGTCTATCGAGGTAGATCGTGGTCGACTCCGTGTATCCTCCTCAAACAGATTGCACATCGGCAACTTCTTATTGCCTGCTCGGCTTGCAGCTGTTCGTTGACTAGCCAAGGTGTGGAAAATTTGTAGTTTGGGATAGCCAGAAGGCTCCACTTGTCGAGGGACCTAAGGTGTGGCCAAAAGCTGAGAAGGAATCTGAAGTTCTAGTCAGGTTGATATGTACACTAGCGATTATACTTATACATACAGCGCTGTTTTCCTGATCAGCCTTGGTCCAGCAGAGACCCCTGGGTCTTGAGTCCATTCTAGTAGGCGAAAATATTCGGACACATAGATCGGAGGTGAGTTCACGTATTCTAGATCGATGCAGGATTCCCAATCCACGTTGAGGACCAAGCTTCTAAGCTGTGAAAGTCGAGAAAAATATTGCAGCTCTGCAACCAGCACCGACCGGGTACCAATTTGGAGTTTGCTTAGCAAGGGGCAAGCAACAGAAAGGACACCGCATGCCATTTTTAGGCTGAGGAGGTTGATTCCAAAAGTGTGCAGTTCTTTGATAGAAATGTACTGAAGAGATGAGAAGACATTAGGCGAGAGTTCCTTGAAGTATGGGTTTATGAATCCAAGTGAGAGATTGGTAACATACGGACTACGGTTGCAGATTTGGCTGAGTAAGTGATCGGTATCAGCATTATCGGAGGGCTGGCAAAAGTTGAGTCCCACTGTTGCCAGGCGTGCAACTAGCGGCTGGATATTCCAGATATTTCTAATGTCGTGAACCTTTAACGAGGATACTCTCAACTTCCGAAGCGCAGGGAATGAGTTGCTTGGCAGATCGAATCCGGATGGTGGAATTGGAAGGAGAGATAGTCCGTGTATCGTTAAATTCTCGAGTAATAGTAGGTTTCCAATATGCTTGAGAGATGTGTATTCGAAGATCGCCGTACTTGCAGAGAATGAACGGAGATTTTGCATACAGCCTATACTTTCGTAGAGCCACAAGTGTTGTAATCGCACCATTGAGAGCGGCTCTTCTTTGAGCGTAGTCAAGAAGCACAAGGATAATACCTGCAATGCCGGACAGCGAAGTGTAATATCTTTGAAAAGAAAAGATGCAGCCTCAGCTTCAATCGGATTTCTGCTTGTAGCTCGGCCGGTTATTATTGTTGAGACGCTAAAAGAGCAGAGAGCAGAGCACCAAAGAGAGTCCTCATACGAGAGATTCGCAGCTAGTTCAATAACCTTCAATTCCGGTAGTAGCGGTCTGCTATGCGCGTAAGATATCAAAGATCCCCAATCGGCGATATTTTCGGGCTGAGAGGGGTACCACCCAACACATCTAACAAGAGGTGCATAGAAGTCGAATCGAGTGAAGTTACAGGTAGGCAAATCAGGAAGTGTCTATGAGACATGGAATCAGCTGTACGTTTCTCGCTTGAACCCACATACATACAACTCACAATCACAACTTCGCTTGCACCAGATCTTTTGATCGAGAATCCAGGTAACAGGGCGAATAAGTAACGAGTACCTCGAAGGCTATCCCAGATTTGCCCTACGGCAGCTTGAAAACATGCGCGCGACGATAATGACAAGCGGAAGGCATCGCCAGGTCGAAGGAAGCTCGCAATCATCTTGAGGAGTTCAGGAATGTTGGACACTCTGTTGGCATTATTCGAATACCTGTAAAACACCGGGGAGTACGCAGAGACGATTGTTGAAGATGATCGAGCGAATTCACGTGACGACGTTGAGCTAATATGAGACATCCCCTGACAGAAAGAACGGACTAGTTCGGAGACAGGATTTGGATGACCGGTGGTTACATCGACTGGGGCTTTGGTCGTGGCGACAAATCGGATCATTCCATTTTATTTGAGTGTGGCTATGACCTTATTACGTGTTGCGGATACGATCTCAGGCGCCTAAATTCAGAAAGTAACAGAATACAAAAAAGAGACGTTGAGAAACATCTGAAGACATGATTTAACAGTATGCGTGTAGGTCATACGCTATGGTGCGACGCACAAACATGCTCTTAAAATATCAGCGACATACTCCCAAGCCCACCGACACTTCCTTCACGTTGGTTCATTTCAATTTAATCTCCCCCCTCTCATCCCCCGCGTGAACACGACTCGCCTCAACATCTCCCCCCGACCCCCCTGGACCCGGCCGAAGCACAGGGACAGGAGAGGATGTCAGCGAAAGCCATATTTCTACCGGCGTCCACAATGGACTATATGAGCATCAGGTCTGGGGGGCCAGACCTGATCTGAGGTCTCATATAGACCCTTATAGACGCCGGTAGAAACCTGGCTCTCGCTGGCGTCAAGAAAAGACAATCGAGTAAGTTGAGTCCTAGATATCCAAGGGAATTAGCTTATGTATTCGCATATATTGTTTGAGAGGCACGTAAACTCACCACAGTTAAAATGTCATTTAAGTGGTGGCGGTCCTTGCAGCGCGTTCAACTTGGAGACATTCGCTGAGCAGATGCGAAGTCGAGGTCCCCTCGTCCATTGTTTCCTCGGAATCGGAGATTGAGTTACGGATCGAACCGAGCTCGGGCCAAAATGCAAGTAAAAACCTAGTAAATCGTCATGAATTACAAATGAATAATTAGAGAGAGATGCAGACACGTACTGAACTGTCTTCTTGATATACGTCGGCTCTACGACTCCCTGGAACGCCCAGCATCCGTCCAAACCCCGGAGGGCGTATGATTCGTAAGAGATCTCTGGTGCTCCATCCCCCAGTTTGGAGCAGGATTCCCAGTCGGCGCAAACGCGCAGGTGTTCAAGCCGCTGGAGTTGAGCGAAGTGCCGCAAATCCGAGATTGGAACTTCGAGGTCCGGCAGTTGCAACTCGCGCAACGATGGGCACATAGCCGCCAGTATTTCGCACGTGGCACCAGTCGATGCGGGTCGAGCACCAGAAATGGATAGTTTTTCGAGGGATGGAAGATGCTCGAGCGACTCGAGTAGGTAGTGTGGCAGGGGTTGGCCACAACCGGTGAATTCGAGCGTGAGGTTGACAACTTGGGGGCTGTATCCGCAGATATTACCCATCAAGATCTCCGCATCGCCCTCGAGTTCTAGCCCAGCGAACGTAATTTTCACTTCGGTTGGTTGCTCGACGAGCTTTCGAATGCTCCAGATGTCTTCAAACTCGCCAAGATCGAGTACAGCTAGCCATAATTTCTGGAGCGAGGGGAATGAATCGTCCGGTAGATCTACCGTTGGGATCATGAAAGGAACTCGGGAGATATCGTAGATTTCCATCGTATGGAGGTGAGGCAAACTCCCCAAGATCGTCAAGGTATGAGCGTCGAAAACGGACAAACCCCCGATGAGAGTCCGCAGGTTCAGCATGGAGCTGAAGTGCTGCCGGAATCGCAAGGCCGATAAAGGAACGGGTAGGTCGGAGTCATCTTCAAGTTGGTTCGATATGTAACCGGATGGAGAGATATCCTTGGAAGTCGCAAATGACCTCAAGTCTTCGAGCGTTGTTTGGGGAAGCAAACTATTTTAGAGTGAAGTGCAGGCATGTTTCGTTTTGATAGAAGATTTGCATAGGAATAGATTAAGTTCTATGCTTAACTGAGCCAGACAAAGAAAGGGGACGAACCAGGAAAGTAGCTGAAGAGGCCGGTCAGGATTCAATGCAAAGCGCGGCATGTTCGACCCCGGTGTTTCGTGTTGGACATACGTAGCCAATGAGCCCCATTTCGATATGGTCTCGGAATACGCGGGTCCAAATATGTTTAGATGTTTGATTAAAGGGGCGTAGAAAATGAAGCGGGATAGGTTGTAGGCGTTTGAATCGGGGAAGATCTAGATGGTTTAACTATAGCGATTAGTTCCAAGCTCCCTCTGCCAACAGTGATCTCACACTGGTAGTTTCGTGATCATAGTTTGTATCAAACATTATCCCGGGCAGCAAACCGAATATATAGCTGGCGTGTGGAACGTCCTGCCAAACATGGCGCACTGCGACCTCAAAACATCTACGTGATAGTTGCGCAACATGAAAGGCGTCGCCCTGAGAAAGACATGCGAGAATCCAGCACCACAGTTCGACGGGGAGCTTCTCGAGTGGAGACTTGGCCATCAAAGGTGAAGAGGCCACGATCATATTGTTTGGTAGAGTTGTCGGAGCAAATTTGGATAAACGCACTGGCGTAGGCTCAGCTGTGCTGGAGTGGCAACACGTACAAGGGCTACGAGCGGTTAGACGTTACTGATGCTGTTACTGTTACGCAAATGCGGTTTGGCAGCAACCAGCCAAACAAACACCTCAATCAAAGTAATCAATCGAAAGCTCTGTCTCGTTCGTCCTTGAGAACTATACATCTCATGCGCCATATAAAATATTTCAAGACTCGCATACAAGGTTTCATTAGGACACCAGTCATTATAGTCGCGGGTAGGCTACTGCACTCTACTCCAGAAAACAAAGCCTCCGATTGACATGTAGCCCATATCACCTGAAGGCAAGCTTCACCCAGATCAATCATATACTATGTAATATAAAATTGTGGACTCTTCAACAGCACGAATGTCGGCGAAATAAAGATGATAGAGAGCACCCTCCCTTTTCCCCCTCATCGTTGTATCCTGTTCTCCGCTGTTACGGGGAATCCAAATTCACCACACGTAGTCCAGAGTTTCGAAGGAAAGAATGGGGCTTCCCCCCGCTCTCCAGCCTCCCCTGTCACAACCCTCTCAACATTTCCCTCGCTTTCGGCCCCCCACTCGTCGCTGTACCGCTTCCTTTGCATTCTAAGCATGACTGGAGATAGGCCACGCGCGTCCTCGGAGACGCCTACGAGGGGCTTTTTATACTGAGCTAGCCCGTCAAAGACGAAAAGGCGGCTTGCATTGGCCAAAGAGTTTAGAAGGCACGGGAGAAGGACGTTGGGAGAAACCCCATTTCATCACATCTTGGGCGAGTGGATCTGCGGAGGAAAATCCATACCAGGAGTAGGAAGGCGGGAAGTTTCCATGTCAGGGGTACGTGGTGCGCAAAATTGGGGTGTATTAGGGTCTCCGAACCCGCCGAACTTGTCATCGTCCTCAAACGACTGCGCCCGAATCAGTCTTTGCAAGTCGATTTGTCCAACAACGACCCAATGAGATTTCAAAAGGGGAATGATATGCCCGAGTGCTTTGGATATCCAGGACTATGGGAGGAAAGGGGTATTTGCTCGACGCATCAGTCTAGGATCGAACCAAACTACAGCGGAGTATATCGGTGAGAATAGCCCCAGCCCATGTCTAATGCCGAAACCAATCACGAGGCGCTCCGCTATATGTGCAGGCAAATCTTTGGTTTATCGTCTTCCAAACCCGAACTACTGCCTTCCTGCTCGCCATTATCCTGTTTGTTGGGCATCGGGCTTCATCCATCTGCGCCAACCATAAACCCGAACTGTCTTTTATTCTTGAGGTGGAGATGAATCGGCGAGAGGCCCAGATCAGGTTCGAATTTTAATCGGCTGTAATCGAGGGTTCGTGCACGAGCGATGGCAAGAAGCGAAAAATGAGAAGCGAGCGTGGCGGGGGAAGTAGATAGGGGCAACACTCATTTGCGAGTCCTCGAGTTGATCCCAAAGGCCTCCCCGGCTACGCAGAATATTCCAGAAGTGCAATGACGACAAATTCCAAACTGAAAAAACTCCTATAATATCTTACCTCACGACCCAGACTTTCGGGGTTCTCGTTTTGACGGCGAGAGCACCTCGACCTTCGGTCCATGCTTCGATCGGGCAGAAATGATAAAATTCGCATGGTTCATCCTGGGTATGTATGAACTAGAGGTGAGATATCCAATTTCTGTAGAGCCTATACGAGCAGTTGTATGGCTAGTCATGCTTGCAGGTCGGTTAACGCTGTCCCTCGGATAAGGAAAGCGGAGCATATAGACGACGAATGATAATAACCCGTGAGCAAGTATTCTTTTTTCACGTCCCGGGAGAATAGAAGAGAGTCCAAGAAACCCCAAGTTCATAGGTAAATGGGAAGTTGCCAGTGCAAAAACTCGTCGAAATTCCTAGGAATGACATAGGCCTTGTTTCTATGTAGTATTTACTTGAACGTAACCCAGGTTGTTCCTGGAAGAAAAAATATAAAAACAATCGACAAGTGGAACGGTGTAGTTGCCCAGGGCGGTGGTCAAGTGTAGGATTGTTGGGACACATTACACCTGTTACTTCGTGTCAATTTAAGCGCTGTGGTAATCTCTGAGTTACTTCTTACGTTACACATTTAGACCCCTCAGGGGTGGAATGTTTCTAAGTTCCGCCAATAAACTTCAGTTATATGCAGTAAATATGGGTCGAATGATATCAAGCACATCATTATGTATAAAAAGAAGCTATTTCGAACTATAGGTCCGTCACTCATATGTTATGACAGACAGCAGCTCCGGTCATAGAATTGCGGAGGGTGAAGTCATTCACCCGAACTAACGTTTCCACCTTTCCTCCTACTACTCAGCTTATACCAAGTATCATTCAAGCAGTTGTGGGATTTGTACATATCCACAAGTGGTAATATTAGAGTGCACTTGGATTCACAACTACTCCGACCAGAATTCAGCGCCCACCCTAAGGTCAGATACAAGGTCTCAGAATAAAGCTTGAGCTTGGGTTTAAGCGAATTTTTCAAGCTTCACAATACCAAGGGCTCCCCTGCATTAAGATACCTGAGACAAGTTGCGCAATGGCATCTCCTCGCGATTCGCTCAACTTGCAGGTGTTGGTTTATTAACCACGGTATCGAATCTTCCTTACTTTTGATGAAGGGTGACCAGGTATCCAGCACTGAATCGAGTCCAGGCCAAAAACAGAGCATATATCTATGCTAAATTGTAAGCCCAATCAGATACGACAAAAGCTGCCGATACGTACGAAACCGTTTTTCCAATTGGCATGACCTCCATTAAGCTGCGAGGCGGTCTGCTCCCTTCCAGCCGCCGAAATGACTGAGATATGAACGACGAAGCCGGTACAGCATCTTTTAGCTCCTTACAAGATTTCCAATGGATATAGATGCGCAAGTGCTCGAGCTGCGGAAGCTGAGCAAAGTGCTGCAAGTCCGAGATTGAAACTCTAAAGTCAGGGAGATGCAATTCATGCAAGAGAGGGCACGTCATAGATAGCGTTTGGCACGTGGTATCCAGCGGAAGAGAGTAAAGACCGGGAATCGACAACTTGTTCAGGGACAGTCGTTGTAGTGGCCAGAAAGTATTGGGGGAAATAATTCCTATACGCGTAGTGAATTCGACTGTGAGGTCGGAAATCTGCGGGCTTTGCTGAGATATGTCATCAAGCAACGATTCGGTGTTGCTTTCAAGCTCCTGATCGTAAAACCCCACTTTTACTTCTTTTGGCCTAGTAATAAGCTGCCGTATGCACCATATGGACCTAAACTCGCCGACTTCAAGGACAGGTAACCTCAACTTTTGAAGTACCGGAAAAGAATCATTAGGCAAAATCACAGCTGGTATGAGGCAAGTGATTAAGGCATCATCTGCTTGGACAATTAATGTATGGAGGTGTGGTAACCTTCCCAAGGTTGCGAGTGCCACTGCTTCAAAGATGGTCAGGTTTGTGGTGAAGATGCGTAAGCTCTGCATGGCGCCGAAGTACCGATAAAAGGGCAGAGTGGGCAGAGAAACAAAACCATCGGGCTGACCCCACGCTTCAACGGAGTAGGGCGAAAGACTTAGTTCCTCAAGTACCGGGCAGTGCATCGAAAGGTTCGCAAAAAACATAGAGGCATCTTCAACATTGAGTGAATTTTCGCAACTAAAGGGTGTAGTTTCGACCTTCAGCAGACTCGGGGACAGAAATGCCATGTGTCCAGATATCCAGGCAGTCATGCCAAAATCGCATACAAGATTCTGCAGATTTGGTAGTAGTGTTTTGTTACGCGCGAATGCGTTCAGAGAGCCCCAGTCAGAAAAGGTGCAATCAAATACACCACAGATCTCTAGGCATCTAATCATAGGAGCGTAGAAATCGAATCGTGAGAAGTCACAGCTGGGTAAGTGAGGCAAGTGCTGTATATCACTCTGTATTTCAGAGCACGTTTCTACTAGTAGGCAAAATGCTTACAATTGTTGTAGTGTAGTCTTTCACTTCGAATAAAACACCCGGGAGTAAAGCAAACACGTGGCGAGCGCCAGGAACAAAGCACCAGATGTGTTCTACGGAGACATGGAAGCACATACGTGACGCCTGTGCGAAATGAAATGTGTCATTCTGGGAAAGAAATTTTGAAATTAGGCTCATGAGTTCTGGTATAGCAATTGATCGACGTGGCTTGCGCCTGAAGCGCTTAGTTATGCGTGTGTGTGGATGGGTATCGAGTGTGACGTTGGGCAAAGAACCTGATGCAGGTTTGTTGGAGGGTGTTTTGATAGTCTCCATTGTGTTGCGAACGTGGAGGTTTGAGGTGCAATGCTCGGTATGACTTTGGTCGCATTGATGAGAGCACACGGCGCTTGGGCGTTACCTAAACAGGATTACAATCACTTTGTTGCTGTTTGACAATTATCTTGCAGTTGTATGCAAAACCAAATTCTCTCAGCAGAAAATCGAGGTTCTCCCAGTGCTCCAGAGTGGTACCGAGGGAAGGGGAGGAGGTATTTACTTGGTGCCTTCAACCTAAACACTCTAAATGCTGGGAGTTGTCTACCCGCCCGCGGCCCCCCAAAGCACCAGAAGAAAAGAGGTTTGCTGATGTTGGCAACCACGAAGATCCTCCTTTCGTGTGACTTCTAGGGACTGCGTTCAAATTACCCAGAGCACCCCAGAGTCGAGTAACGGCACAATTTAGGATTTGTTTAACTTAAACTTTAAACCTAGGAAAAACAAGCTATCACAGCCATTCGTCTCCAACCAAGAAGCTGGTGGACCGCCACTATCATATCTTGCTCTTCTTCACATCTACTGTGTCTTGGCCGCTCTGTAACCAGGATTGTGCCTACATAATCCTTCCCTTAGCTGCCTAAACGCGCTCCGGCGCGAGTCCTTGATCGAGGAGGAGTCAGTGATTTGATAGCGGTGTTTAGATAATGCAGGACACTCACCATGACTTGCTCAATCACTTGCAATAAATTGCGCCTTGGCCACTGCTATGTTGGAACTACCGCCGCCACGAGACCTTTTTGCATCTTGTTCAGCTTTGAGGGTTTGGCTGATGAGGTTCGACGTCAATTGACTAGGACCTTCCTTTTCGGCAGTACATAACATATTGATCGAGTCGAGCTCAGGCCAAAAGCTGAGCAAAAACCTATTGGCAGGCAAAGCTTAAGCACGTTTATGCGTACAGAAATTACCACGTACTGTAAAATTTGTTGAACTAGAGCTGGAGACACCTTCTTGCATGGAGTGCCTCCCGCTAACCGCCGAAAGAGATATGAGGTTGGCTGTTGCTCTGGCACCTCGGCCAATTCCACGCAAGATTCCCAGTCAATACTAGCATGGAGATATTCGAGCCGTGAGAGCTTAGAAAAGTGCCGTAAATCGAGTATTGAAGTTTTGGTTCGTGGCAACTGGAGCACTCTTAGCAAAGGGCAAGTATCGGCCAAAATGTCACATGAGGTGTTTAAAGCAGGAAACCGTATCATATCAATGCATAGACTTTCGAGAGAAACTCGTTTTAGAAACCGAAGGCAATTAAAAGATAGTCGCCCAGGCCGGCTGATCTCAAGTGCGAGGTCTAAAATGTAGGGACTATTGTCACAGATGCAGCTGACTAGCGCCTCCCCGTCGCTTTCTTGCTCGAGTTCGGTCGCCGAAATGCTGACTATGTTTAGCTTAGCAACCAGCTGTGAGATAGTCCATATAGCTGAAATCTCGTCCACAACGAGATCAGGCAGTACTAAGTTTCGAAGGGCAGGGAACGAGTCATCAGGCAAAATGATAGCTGGCATCGGATCAAAGCAGTAATACGCTTCGGAGATTTCCAGTTTTTCAAGTCGTGGTAGCCTCGCCAGGGCAAGTAGAGCAGAAGTATCAAAGAAATTTATGGACGTGGCCAAGACTCGCAAGTTTTGCAGCGCACTGTAGCTTTCATAGATCGGCGAAACGGGCAGGATTGACCCATTGAGCTGAGCCGGATCCTCGGAAAAAACGGGGTACAAGCTCAGTTCTTCAAGCCTAGGGCAGTGGACCTTGATGCTTTCGATTAATGCAGATGCACTATCGATGCCGAGGACAGCACGCCCTGAAAAGTCCTCATGACGTATGCCCAAGAGAGTTGGTGAAAGAAGAATGGACAACCAGGTGAGCTGCGAGGTCAGCCCCGGGTAATAGAAAATGTACTGCAAGTTTGGTAACAGTTTCTTGTGTTGCGAGTACAAAACCAAATCGTTCCAGTTGGATGTATTCTCGGGACCAGAGTATTTAGGGACGAGCTCCAAAAACTTAACAAAAGGGGCGTAAAACTCAAAGCGCTCAAACTTGCGCTTGGTCGAATCTGTAAGAACCTCAAAAACACTAGAATGAGCCTAGAGTCCCAAATATTTAAACCTGCCTTACGATAGTGATTTCCAAATACGTATTGGATGGAAAGGTGGTCCCAGGTAACAGAGCAAACAAGTATTCAATGTTTGGAACAAGATCCCAAACCTGACCCACGGCGGCCTGAAAACATACACGCGAGCATTTGATGAAAGTACACGCGTCTCTTTGAGTAAGAAAGCTGGAGACTAGGCTCAAGAGTTCTGGTATGTTGAATATTTGACTAGACTTGAGCGTAAGGTGTCGACTTGGGCCAGTAGGTGAAGAATCAGGAAGGGGGATAGAATCAAGAGCAATCATGTCGGCTTCAGCCATTGAAACGAGGTGAAGTAGTTTCGTGGGCTAGATAGAGTCCTAGAGGTGATGGTCAGGCTTAGCAAAGCCATGTTTGCAAATTGCTCCAACGGCGCTTAGACCTTGAAAGTTTGGTTTCATTACTTCGTGCACAACTTAGTTTATCTCACAACAAGTGCAGAAATCAACGAGGAGAGAGTGACGTGTTCAAATATCATTGATTTGGTACATTTATTGAAACACGAACATGCGACTCACACTGCAAAGTTGTTGTGGCGCATATGGATTGCTTGCTATTGTATATCCTGCAAATGCGTAGCTCAACGGGCTTACGACGCCGCCGATGCTTATCAGCGAGCATATCAGTCATGATACCGTCCGCTAAAACATTGCGATGATGAACAAGTGAATCATTAGTCAGAGGACTGAGTGTTTGCGTAATGAATACTACGAGTCAGTGAACGGGTCTCCAGATGCCAGTGCTTTAATGTCGTCACGTATTCTTGGCAAGTCATCATGCTCACCATTGCTCACGCTAACTCAAACTCATACGGGATAGTACCAAAGATAAATTAGGTGACATTACGAGCCGGAATGATTCATGTAGCGGTAGATACAGATCCGTACATCTGACTGAAACAGGCGCGGTGAGGAGTACGTGTACACCGGCACAAAACTATCTTCGTAATTCGGGCTCCGAGGGGACACGACGCTGTCACTTTATGCAGTGAAAATAGTCGAGGTGTTAAGGACGCAGTTGGTTAGAGTGTCGACCGAGGTGAGGCGGCTTGAAAGGTGGCTGTGGTGCTATATAGGACTAATCGTGGGCACGTTCTTCCAGTCACACAAAGTTAGAGTTGTCAAAAATATCTTATAGGGCCGAGAATAAATCTATCTTCGAAACCGAATGGCCAAATGGGCAACCCCACAAACCCTGTGAGCCAAGGTGTCAAAGAACCAAAGAAGGAGCAACGCAAACTCAAATCTTAAGGAACAGATATTTGTTTATCAATACCGCGCAATCTCAGAGTTGGCTTCCATATGCCGACCCGCATAGCGTCGACTGCGCATAGACGGACCAGACACAGCTCCATGGCAACTTCTGCATGTGCCCTGAAGTTGTCGCGTCGCGGTCGCGTCCACGCGACGCGCGCGCATCGCCTCGCCTCGCGTTGCTTCGACCTGAGCCCCTATACGGGTTCATCGGGTCGATCCCGTTGGTAGAATCGAGTTCATGATCGTCTGCGCACTGCGGTTTACTGATGGACAATGCCTCATTGGTCGTCGCCTGAGCGAGGTAGCATCCCTCGTGGATCAGATCTCGATATGCACAGGTTTCCCGTCCGCACAGAGAGGGCGCAAGTGAAATGAAAAGTCCCACACCTCTGTCTCACGATCTCAGCGAAGAGTAAGAAAAAAATCACAGTAAAACCGACAGCTGATTTCGCAGCCTGCCCGCGGTCGCCGGATCCGGGCTCGGCGTCCGGGCCCATGGCACCCCGAGCACCTCGTCCACCGAGCACAGCGCTTGCAACGAATAGTATCGTACCCGAGGCCGCACGACCAGCGGCGAAACACGCATACAACGAGGTGGAGGAAGCAGAGAGTATAATTTAGGATCAATGATTTAGAGTTCTTGGCGCGTCATTGGAGCCGTGCGTCAGGCTTACATAACGGGTCCTATATGAGAGGCAGGCGCACACGCAGTAACGTACATCACATCCCCGCGTCAACCTACCCTTCGAGCCCACCGTCTGCTACGGCGACGACGACATCTACGACGATGTTCTCCAACTTCTCAAACCTACTACCCAACTTGTCTCTTGGGGACAAGGACCAGACGCCCATGAACAACTCTTCGACAAACCCCTTTGATCGACTGCTCGCTGTCAAACGAAGGTTCGACGGCTCACGAACACCAGTGCCGCACAGCGCAGAGCCCCAAACACCTGAGGAACACCCGAGTGGAACAGAGGGAGAGACGGATCCCGAACAAGAGGCAGAGGTGTTGAGGACTGCGGCGCTCGAGAAGGAGCGAAAGAAGAAGCCATTGAACGAGGTATGTGGCCGTTGCTTTTCACTTGCTTTTCTAGCTAAACATATCCTACACTTGAACTAGACATTCGTTGTTGTCCGACCACCGCCCTCTGTATCGAACCACCCACTCAACCTCCAACTCCAACTTATCCCTCCGAGCGCGAACCAAATCCAACAAACGGCTCGCTCCGCGTCGACCTCTACCACAGGTTCCACTTCTTCCGCAGGCGGAGGTTACAGCGCGGCTGGCGGTGTTCCCAATGTCCCGCCCGTCAGTGCTGGCCTCCAAAGCAAAAAAGAAGGCATGCGACAAGTTGCTGAGCCAATCCCAGACAACGAGCTGACTCGAGTCCGAAGTAACAGGTCCGTCTATCTCGTCCATCTTCACGCTCATCTTTCTGCTGCACTTCCTCTCGTTTATGTGATTCATCGGATAGGAGCTAACCCCGCACCACCTCAGATCCGACCTCTCCTTATTCTACTCATCCATCGGCTCCTCCGCCTCAGTTACATCCTTCTCCACCGTGAACTCTACAGCTACTTCCTCCGGCTCCTCGGCTCGTAGGATCATCCCTCTCTACAACCTCTCCGCACACAACGTGTTACAGAACACTGTCCAAGACGCAGGTTCGTAGATCTCTATTCTCATCTTCCGGTCATCCTCCGTTACCCGCGCGCGGCGCGCGACCATCTCGGCGGCCGTCGATTCCTCACCACACCTAATTCTCTTCTTCCCACGCGGTATCCCAACACGATCGAACCATCTTACTTTAAACTTCCCGTCCTCGGTTGGGTCATGTGCAATTTTGCTAATTGGGAGTGTTGACGTTTACAGGAACCGACGCCACGGTATCTCGTTTCCGCAAGCGCGGAATCGACATTGTCGGACTGGGTGTTCTTGAGCCTGTCGAGGTATGGGGCAACGCTCCGCTCGGTGGTGCGGGAGGATACAGCATCGAAGCGTGTGGCGTGCCCATATCAGGGATGGACGCTGCCTCTGACGCCGGGCATGGCGCTCCATCAAGCGCCGGACACGGATCCGAGGAATACTCTCCACCCGGTCAAGTTGCGCACTTGCGAGAGTCATCGTCGCGGGACGAACCCGCCCCGTCGACTCCGATACTGGCATTACCGAAGGACAGTGGGCCGAAGAAGTTGTTCGGGAAGCTTTTTGGCAAGAAGAAGGAGCCTTCTGGTAGTTCGGCTGGGTCCGGTTCTGGCTTTGCGCCGAGCGCAACGTTGAGTCCTCCAGCGCAACCACGGGCGTCGTTTGGGAGTAGCTCGAGGAGTCGACCGACGAGTATCTATAGCGTCGTTCCGCCGTCTCCTGCTACGCCGACTACCGCTGTTGTTCCTCCCACGCCTACGACTGCTACAACGAGCACGTATCTACAAGCACCTGTCCTCGGGACTCAAGCTTCGCTACGCGCCGAGTCATATCCACCCCGTGGACGGGCGACTGCCTATGTTTGGGTGTTGAGGAGATGGACGAAGGGTGGAGGGGTGTTGTCTGGGCTGGCGGGTGCGATGGGCGTGAACGCTGCGAATGGGGTTGACGTCGCTAGGCTTGGTGTGGAGGTGCGGTTCGAGTGGGTCAGGGGAAAGAAACGCAGACGTGGTGCTGCCGGAGACGAGAACAAGACGGTTGGGGTTGGAAGGAGGAGAGGTGTAGGAGGAGGAAGTCGGCCTGCGAGCGTGGCGGACCGACCCGTCAGCACGTTTAGCGTCAGCGATGTACCTGATTTCTCGACTCTTGGCGGCGGAGAGTCCCTCGGCGTACCCGCCGGTGGGTCCAGAGCTAGCGCGCGAAGCAAGTCGCCCTCTTCTTATCGCTCAGGAGGGAGCAATGCTCGTTCCAGGCGCGGATCCTCTCCTTCAAAACCTCGTCGGGCCGTCGTAGGGCGTGAAGATTCGTCAGGATCAAGCCGAGAACGATCAGGCGAAGATGAAGACGAGGACAGCGAGCCTGAAGATTCCGAAACGCCATGGTCATGTACACTCCGCGTCCTCTCCCTCGATCCCGCCGACGCACCCACACCCACCATCGGTTCACCCTCAACCGAACTCCCCGCACCAGGAGGAATGAAACTGCGCCTCGCGCACCTCGTTCCTGCTCCACACCATCCTAAAGTCATCGGTCAATTCAAGATGCCCTTTCCCCTTCCGGACGTCTCGGTCCAAAAGATGGAGCTCTTACCGCGCGCACCTGGGGACTCGTTTGGTTTAGGACCGAATGGGACGGGGCCGGGTAAAGGTGAGATGATCCTGACTGCGGAGGAGATCAAGGATGTAGTGTGCACGACTGGGCTGTGGTTGATGGTTAGGGAAGGGTTTGGAGGGTTGGGTGGGAAGAAGAGAAAGGGGGACGGGTGGAAGATTCGCTCGTAGGGCTGTGTACTTTTTTGGCGGGGGCATGTGTATTTATCGTGTTTCTTTTTTGGTTGTGGTTGGGTCGTGGGTCATGGATTATGGAATTCTATGCATTTTCGTTTCGCATTTCACTTTGGTTTTTGGTGTGACGAGGTTCGCCAAGGGAGTCGTGAGTCGGGGTCTCTTGTATAGGAGGGGCGGCCTCGTTAAATGGGGGATATTGTCCTGTCATATAATGTTACATCTTTGTAACGTCGGCGGGAGGACTGGCAGATCTTTTCTTACGATTCACCGTCGCGTGAGCGCTTGAGAATAGAATATACAAAAGTGGGTATCTAGCTGAAGAGCTGATATGAGTGAGCGGGACAAAGACATGAGTTTCGTTCAACAGTGGTCCAATAGCCACCAAGAGTAAATACCGTAACGGTAATTTTATGGGAATTAAGCACGAGGTCACTGTCGCGATTCTACTCGACCACCATGACACCCTCTAAGCTTAATCCGATCATGGAGTCTAACACAGGAATTTACCTCTCCCATCTTAGAAGCGAAAGACATAATTTGAACCTTATTCAAAATCGACTGGTTGCTGTACCTGAGCTCCTTCGGATGATTTCGGGATTTCTTTCTCGTCGAGATGCTTTTCATCTCGCCCAAAGCTCCCATGCCTGTTTTCAGGTTGCGGTGGAGCAAATTTGGAGCAGTATCTCAGATCCTCGTCCCCTGCTAGATTTGTTTCCCGATTTCTCTGAAGACTCTGAAGACGGAACTGCCAGTGTAAGGAAGATTTTCACCAATAACGCTCGGAAAAACTCAAAGCTAACAATCTTACAGGATGTTTCTAGTGCTACTATCCCTGAATCCTTTCGCTTTGAGTTCTATGCTTCTCTGGTTAAGCGGCTTGACTTCAGTCATGATTTTTTTAACCGCTACACCGACGACCACCTTGAATCTTTGCTCTCGTACACCGAAAAGAGAACACTACTACCAAAATTACAGCGCCTAGCACTTGGTTGTGATGTTGTGACCGACAACTTACCCTGGGTGATTGTCTTCCTTTCGCCAAGCTTGCTGCGTATTGAGGGCTTCAGCGATTACTCTGGTGGTCTTCATATCAACACGGCAGCTGAATTCTTTGAGCATTTTGCTATCTCTTGTCCTGCAATCAAAGATCTAAACATAGCAGCTTTTATTGACCAGTCTCAAGGTCACGCAACTCGGGTGCCTACTCTACGAGCCTTTAGTAAACTTAGCTCCATGCGAAATTTACACAGCTTGTGCACAAATATGGAAGTTTTTCAACCCGCTATTCTGGCAGTCGTCGGAGAGTTACCACATCTAAAGACATTGAAAGTACTTGATGATTCATACTCCTCGTTCTATGTGACGGCTTCCGTACTACCCAATGACGCATTCCCTGCCCTTGAGAAACTGTGGCTCCCCTATTTCGTCATCAAAGAGCTTCAAGTTATATGGAGTATTGAGCGACTTATCACTCGGCCAACGATTGTAAACATTGGACTCTATGACTCAGGGGATGAATGTGGTGGAGCGACCTTCCTAGCCAATATCTGCCAGCGTAGCCCCCAAATGGTCGACCTCTCTTTCGAGTATGATGGAGAGCAAGTTCTTTCCCGCGATTACTTCCGAGTATTCCACCATCTTTCCCTCGAAAAATTGTCACTTTCTGGAATCAAATTTGATTCACTGGACGCTGCATGCAAGGTCATATCTTATGCATGTCCCTTGTTGCACCAGTTACAGTTGGATGATATGGAGGTTTCTGTCCTGGATCTATCTCATTTTGCCAAGCTTGAAAGGCTTGAAAAGCTGAAGGTCTCCGTGAACTGGACTACATGCTCTGAATTGGGCGAACCAGTACCAGAGTCGTCGATACTCTCTCCAGTCTTCCGGCAGCTGGAGGGAGGTGGATATGTCAAGGAGGCTATAGAGCCAGAGTTAATCATGAAAACAGTTATGTACGTACCGCCATATTCTAGCGCTTGTTTTTCAACTTATAAACATTATATAGGTTTTTACTTAGTTTTTGGCCGGAGCTTAAGCCATCTCCTCAGCTCCATAAACATTCAATCGAATGGCTGGTCAATCAGTGCCTACGTGCCAAACTGGCTACGAAGTGATGTCGACGTCCTATCCGTACGATCATATAGTTTCAGCTGCATCTCAATAGTCGCATGTAGATACATATTTGAGTCCTCAAACAGCCTGCGTCATGTTCTTAGTTTCGGGAGCAGGATCCGCAAGGGCAGTGTAAGATAACTGAAAGAAAGGCTATTTTAGCCTGTAGAAAAGGGGAGGAAATTGATGGTAGGTTCGTTGATATTTCGGGCGCCTCTGGTATAGCGCAATGTAAGATTGCATGGAAATTACAGCCATCTTCGTCTTGGCATTCAATTTTGTGCATATGTATCGCATATTTCGTTGTTGGAATCTTTACGTAGTCGTGAAGAATGGAGGGACGAGTAGTAGGATCTTTGCGATAATTTCGGCACCAATTTCATAATCTCACTTACTCGCTACTCAAGCTTTTTGTGTACTGATTCGTAGCTGTCTCATGAAAAGGCAGATTAATACATCTGGTACTGGAAACTTTGGTACTGGGAGGAAAAGGATGCAAGTTGCGTTAACAGCCTGTGTGATAATATAAGTGATCAAATAAATCCTGGTCCCTCCAAGCTTGGTTTAAGCTGGAAGCGGCTTTCTGTATCTAATATCTGCTCTCTGCGCACGAGTTTATCTTTTATCATGACCGGGGCCCGGCTTGACTCTCCACAACCCGGATTCCAGACCTTGCAGTGAAGCTAGTATGGGGGTTGAGAGCGTAACGGTAATGCTAAGAAATTAAGCGCCAGGCGATTGCCGCAATTGTACCCTTCCACCATGGCGCCCCATACGCCTGATGCAACCCTGAGGTTTCACGCAAACCTTGCCCTCTCACAGCAAACCACTACGAAACGCCGTCCTACAATAAAGCCTCACCGATTATTCGCCATACCTGAATTATTACTTCTGATTGCAAGCTTTCTTTCTAGGAAGGACGCCCTCCATCTTGCGAAATGCTCTCGTGTGTGTTTTCAGGCTGCAGTGGAATCAATCTGGTGCAGCATTCCGGACCCTCGTCTCCTTTTGAGTCTGTTTCCCGACTTCCTTGAAGATTCACAAGACAGGACTGGTAGCGTAAGCAAGATTTCACTGGTAGTACTTAGAAATACACTGGGCTGATATTTGTGCAGGATATATCTGAATCTTCTACCTACAGCTACGCACGATTTGACTTCTACTGTTCCTTGGTTAAGCACCTTGAATTCTGCTGGGACTGTTTTTATTACTACACAGGCGACCACCTTAACTCTTTGCTCTCCTACACAGAACGTGAAACACTACTACCGAACTTGCATCGCCTGGACCTTTCCTATGACATTGTAGCTGAGCACCTATCCTGGGTGACTCCTTTTCTTTCACCGAGCCTGCTATGTATCGAGGGCATGGACGATTCCTATGAAGGTCTCGATATTGACCAGGCAGTAGAATTATTCGAGAAAATTGCACTCTGCTGTCCCACAATCAAACGCCTAGACATAACTACTTTTGTCGATCAGTCTGATGGTCAGGTTACTAGCCTACCTACCCAATCTGTATTTCGCAACCTTGGGCTCATGCAAAACTTACAAAGTTTGTGCACGAATATGGATATATTTCAGCCCTCTGCTCTAGTAGCTATCGGAGGCTTGCCACAACTGGAGACCCTGCATGTATTTGATAATTCGTACTCCGAGTTCCAGGTAGCAGCGCTGGTATTACCCGACAATTCATTTCCTGCACTTCAGAAACTTTCACTACCCTACTTCGTAATTGACGAGCTTGAAGCTATATGGGGCATTGAGCGACTTATTACGCGGCCAGCAGTTGTAAACATTGAGATTAATGGCTCGGGGGACGAAAGCGACGCAGCAAGCTTCCTGGGCAACGTCTGCCAACGTAGCCCTCAAATAGCCGAACTTACCTTCAACTACGGCGGAACACACATTCTCCCTCCTGATTATTTCCAGGTGTTTGAACATCTTTCCCTCAAAAAGCTCTCACTTTCCGGCATCGAATTCGATTTATTGGATGCCACATGCAAAATTCTATCTCTGGCGTGCCCCTTATTGCACGAGTTAGAGTTGATAGGACTGAAGGTTTCTATCTTGTATTTGCTCCATTTCACCCAGTTTTCCCGACTCGAAACTCTCAAGGTCCTCGTTGATTGGGAATCTTGCTTTGAATTGAGCGAGTCGGTACCAAACCCGTTGGTAATATCTCCGATCCTTCGGCAACTAGACGGACGTGGATATTCCAGTGAATTTATAGAGCCAGAATTGATCACGAAGACAGTTCTGTACGTACCTTCGTATTTCAATACCCGTCTTTCAGCTTATGATCGTTTTGCAGATTTCTGCTTAGCTTTTGGCCCGGGCTCAAATCGACCTCTGAGCTGCATAAGCATTCAATCGAATGGCTGATCAACCGGTGTCTCCGTGCCGAACGGGAGACGAGGGGATGTCGCTGTTCCATCTGTATAAGGAGTATGACCTCAGCGGTTTCAAAAACATCTCCATAATCACATGTAGATCCATAGCTGAGCCCTCGAATAGCCAACGTATATGTACCTTTCATCAGAACGTACACTTTTGGTTTCAAGCCGGATACTATATAAACGCGTAACGCTCACCAGTAGTTGCTTCATCCCAGCGACCTATGACCTGAGTGCTCGCCCTTCTAACTCCTTCCCAGTGCCCGTCCAACGCCCGTTCATCTGCTTAATCCCCAACTCTCCAACGAGATTCTTAATATCTCAATCTCATACCCCCAGACGTTAGTGCTCGATCGGGTGTCGCTTCAGGTTGCTCTCGTACACGAAGAACAAAACTGGTGCATTTGGTGTGATGGCACCCCACGGCGCATAGGATCGGAATATGTGGTCGTGGAGCGTGTGAGACCTTTGAAATCAGATGCGTGATGTGCCCACTTCTATGATACTAAGGCGCGGTGTAATGTTATGAGGAGTAAGGGTGTTGTAGCCAGGGAATAAGGGGACGAAATAAATGACGGGGTCGCTGACAATAAGGGCGTCTGTGGGGTAGCGTAATACCAGATTGCATGGGAAGCGTAGCTGCCTTCGTCCATACCGTGCGACCGTGTTTAGTCGGGGCAATCTTTCCCGCGGTCGTGGAGAGCAGAAGGTTCAGCAGTAGGGATATTAGCGATAGCTTCGGCAACGATCTTGAACCTTCTATGAAACAATTGAGCCGAACGATCCTTCGAAAGACAGGTAAAAGAAGTTCATTCAGATGGAGAAAAACAGTTACCTTCATCGGACTCAGTTATTCCAACGCACGAGTTGACTCTCTCGGCCATAAATGCTTGTTCTTCAGTGCTAGGACGTCAGAGCGTACGAGGTTCGCCGCCATATCTACAGACTCATAAATAAAACATTATATAGTGACTCAAGCCCACTCACGTTCTATTCTGTTGAACAATCGTCGACCGAACGTAGAATGAGAACCCTTTGGTAAGAAGGGGAGGTGTTCTAATGACTCGACCGAGTATAGTTGTGGGTTCCCTATGGGCGCAACGTCGAGTCCTCCAGTACAACCTCAGGCTTCATTAGAAAGTGGCTCCAAGAGTCGGCCGATGATTATAAGTAACGTTGCTTCACCGTCTCCTTTCCTCGCTACGTTGTTGTGCCCCCGACGCGTTCGACTGTGGCGACGAGTACGTATCATGTCCCTCTCGTTCTCGGGGTCCAAGCTTCGCCACGCGTTGAGCCGTATCCACTCCATGGGCGAGCGACTGCCTACATTTGGGCGATGGGTGAATGGTGAAGGGGTGCTTGCTCGATTGGCAGGTGTGATGATTTTGAGTGCAGCAAAGTGGAGCTGAGGTTTCGAGGTGGGCCCTGACATTCGGCTTGAGCGGATTAGGGGCAAGACGAGGAAGAGAGGTATTGCTGATATGGGAGCAAGACTGCAGGAGTGAGGACGTAGAGTGACTCATAAGGAAATAATCGACCTAAGAGTGTCGCCAATCGGCTCGTGAGAGCATCTAGCGTTGGAAGGTTGATCAGATTTTTCGGCTCTGGAGCTGAGGAGTGCCAATCAGTGGGTCTGGTGGGAGCCCGCGGAGCAAGTTCCCCTCGCCCCACTAATGAGGCGTTGTTATAGATGAGTCTTTTCGGGTAAGTTATGATGTATAGACGTATATAGGTCGGGGCAGGGATGGCCGGAAGAGGGAGAGGGAGAGGGAGAGGGAGAAGGTGAGCACAGCAAGTCCAAAGGTTCCGAGACGCCGTGGTCACGCACAAGTCCCCTTCTTGTGCTCTATCCCGCCGTCGAGCCGGCTTCCACGATCGTTTCAACCACAAGCCAGTTCGCTCCCTTCATAGGCGAGATAGAACTTCTAGTGCGCCTAGTTTCCGCTCTACGCCATCCTATGTCATCGATCAATCAAAGATGCCACTTTCCCATCCAGACTTGTCGATGTAGAAGATAAATCTGAGAGCTTTCGTTTGGAGAGTCTAGTCGAGCGGGGGCGGCGAGACACAATAAGGGACGTCGTGAGTGATGGCCTTGGAGGATGATTGCGTATGTTTGTTACCTGCTTTGACAGTCATCACGTGTAGATGTCTAAGCGCCAGGTAACTGCGTCAACACTTATGACCACACTCGTTGTTGGATATATGCTCCAAAACACCTACTATGCTATCTCACGGGTCTTACTTGATGCCAGAATCTCAAACAACGATCTTTTTGTCTCCTCTCACCAACGAAATCCAACCCCTCACACTCAGGTGTAATCGAGTGCTCGCCATCCCAGAGTTATTGTACATGATCGCCAGCTTTCTGGACATGGACGAAATAGTTCGCTTTGCACAATGCTCGCGTGCTTTATTCCATGCTGCAGTGGAGCATATATGGTACGACATTGGAGGCCTTCGCCCTCTGCTAGATTTATTTCCTGAATTGCTCGGGGACACCATACAGGACACTCCCCCAGTAAGCAGGTTTAACATGAATCAAATGAATAAAACGCTAAGTAGATTGCTCGATACGATAAAGGTATTTCATGATATTTCTGCAAGCAAACTCGCACGCTTCACATTCTATGGATCCTTTGTTAGAAGTCTTGAGCTCAACATATCGAATTTCGACGATAAAACCATTTCCGACTTGAACGCTTTGGTCCTGATTGCTCCAGGCAAAGTATTCTTACCAAACCTCCAACAAATCTTCTTCAACTGCCAAGTTGTGGCCAACCATTTGGATTATTTGATCATGTTTCTTTCCCCAAGTCTCCTGAGCATAAAATGCTATCAACAGACGCGAACTTCTCCTCCTGATCTAACTGCTGCAACCAAACTGTTTACAAACATTGCGCACCGTTGCCCTAGTCTGGAGTTTCTCAACTTGAACTCGCACTGTGATGATATTTGGACACAGATAGCCGAGACAATCACTCTGCCAGCTTCGCAACTTCGTTTTCATCTCAATTTGATGCAAAATTTGAAAACTCTGGTCACAGATGTGACAATATTTGACTCGAAGGGCCTGGCAGCCTTGTGCGCTTTACGGCATCTTGAGAGACTGCGTGTAGCTGGGGATTCTTCGTTCCACTCTCCCATAATAGCTCCGACGCTGCCGGATAGTGCCTTTCCGTCTCTTCAGATTCTCGAATCGTATTGCCTCACATTTGGCGAGATAATTTCCGTATGGTCCATTCACCAGCTTATTACCCGGCCGGTTGTTGTAGAAGTGAAAGTTGGGGACATAATTTCCGAAGACAACTCAGCGGCTCTACTCAGTAATATATGTCATTGTAGCCGTCAAATAATCGACCTAACCCTCAAGTTTCGGAGAAGCAGGCAAATTCTTGGTCCTGAGTGCCTCTGGCCACTTAAACATCTTTCCCTCGAAAGATTATCCATTTCTGGGATACACATCACTTCGCCAGAGGCTATATGCAAAACTTTATCTGTTGCATGCCCTCTACTACGCGATTTGGTGCTTAAACGGCTTCGCGTTTCCGTCTCGGACCTATGGCACTTTGCTCAGCTTCCCTGTCTGGAATCATTGTGCGTCAACGTCGACTGGGAATCATACAGTCAACTCGATCAATCTACACAAAACCCACCTTCCATTTCCTCGGTGTTTTGTGAGCTTTATACGACTTCCACCGCCCCCAGTGATGGTAAACCAGGTCTCGTCGGAGAGATGGCTTTGTATGTACATGTTCTCTCTGAGATATGCTGCCTTGCTGAAATGTCTCCCAGGTTTCTACTCAGTTTCTGGCCACATATCAGCTCCGTGTCGACGCTCACTCTGATCGGAGAAAAAGAAGATTCAATGATGCGACTACTCAACGAACGTTTACGCGCCGAGAGAGATCCAAGAGAATGAGCTGACATTGATTGCATACGGCATACGAACTTCGCGTTCTTTTTTGTATCGTGATACCTATGTTTAAGCAATCTTTCCTTCTTTCTTCTCAAACTTTATAACAGTCCAAAGTAAAACTGTTTTTTCTTTGCGTCCCATGCTCAGGATGGGCGATGAAGCTATATTGAAAAAAGACAAGAACATTGAGCATAACTTGCAGCGCTCCTAAGCGCCCAAGAGTACTACTGCGGGCCCGTAGCAATGGCAACACGCGCAAACTAAGCCAACACAATAAACCTACAAATGCAGAAAACATTGAACCAAAAATCCATTTGTGTTGTTTTTATAAGCGAGCATAGGACCAAATGTGTGCTTATTATATTCTTCCTGGTTGGTGATTGGGTCGCGGCGCGCTGATTTCGGTTTCGAACGAGTTCTGAGTGTCATGCCTGGAGTGTCTTAGTTGAATTACATCGACTAGATCACGCCGAATAAATGAGATGCATCGCACCAGGATAAAGTCTGACAAGATCAGCATCGCAGGTATATTTGCATTTATCTACTATATAGCTTAGTCATCGCTTTGTTCAGATGATTAAGCGCCGTGTGACTCCGCATCACACATTTACACCCACGCCCACGATGGCATCCCGTACGCCTGACCCAATATCACACTTCGACGCAGCGTCGCTTCCAATAAGTGAGGCTCAGCATTTTATGATCAAACCGAATCGAATGTTTGCGATACTGGAACTCTTACGCTTAATTTCGACTTCTCTTTCCCGGAAGGACGCGTTTCACTTCTCACAATGCTCGCGTATCTTCTTCCACGCTGCGGCGGGACGTATGTGGAGCAGCATTCCATATATTTACTGCCTAGTTAATCTGCTGCCTATGATCGAAGACGATGCTACCAGTGTAAGCAGTGTGGCGCTGATGGAGCTGCGATCTTATTAATGATAATGTATTCCACAGGAACCGTCTGACATTTCCACTCGCGATTTTGAACGGCTCGAGTTTTATGCCCCTTTGGTTGTGCACCTTGAGCTTTTTTGGGAGCCTTTTGATTACAATAACACTGCAGACTGGACAAGACTGATCCAGTACGCACGACACAAGACGCTATTACCAAACTTACGACATCTTGATTTTAATTCTGATGCTGCTGTCGGAAAGCTATCATGGCTAACTATCTTTCTCTCGCCGAGTCTGTTGAGTATTCTGGGTTCTGAAGATCGATCTGTTCCAACCACCGATGTTCACCAGGTGACCCAGCTGTTTGAAGACATCGCTCTTCGTTGTCCTGCGCTTGAAGAGTTGAGCATAGTCGAATTATTTGCAGAAACTCACAATCCACTTGCCTTGCCAATCCCTTCTCCAGTTTTACCATTTTATTGTCACCTTGGATCCATGCAGAATCTGCGGTCTTTGAGAACTAACGTGACTATTTGTGAAGTCTCCGCACTGGGGATCTTGGGGAGCCTTCCCCATCTCGAGACGCTAGAAATATCTGAGATGTCTTTATCCTGTTTCGTAATACCGACCCCAAATCTGCCCAATAGCGCGTTCCTTGCACTTCGAGAGCTATGGCTATCCAATCTTGACCCGAGCGAATTGACGGGTATATGGCGTATCCAACGACTTGTTACTCGGCCAGTGGTGGTAAAAATCACTCCCAGCGAATTCGAGACTAACCTCAATGTAGAGGCGTTGTTGAGAGACATCTCTCAATATAGTCCCCAGATCGTTGATCTCACGATCACTCTTGAGAGAACAGCAGAAGGTATCTCCCCTGAGATAATCCTGCTGCTCAAACCTCTTCGTCTCGAAAAGCTTTCGCTATTTAAATTATCCCTTATATCACTTGCCACTATGTGCGAGACGTTTTCGGTTGCGTGTCCTCTACTGCGCGAATTACGGATAGCGGATCTCAGGGTCTCCGTCTCCGATTTGCGATATTTTGGCCAACTCTCTCGACTTGAGATGCTGTCTGTTTCGGTGGATTGGCAGTCATGCAGCGCGTTGAATCAGCTGGTACCGGAGCCAGCGTTCGTTTCCATGGTGTTTCAACAACTGGATGGGTGTGAATCTCTACACAGCTTCGCAGAGCCGGCGCTAATTGGAAAGACAATTCAGTTTGTATCGATGTCTTTCAGATGGCAGGACTCCAACTCACAATGATTTCTTAGATACCTGCATAGCTTCTGGCCTCGGCTTGGCTTCCCCGGTACAGAATGCCTCATAAATAACAGTATGATGGATGCGTAGCTAAGGTTTACGTGCGAAATTGAACTAGAAACGAAGCCAGTACAGTTAGCCAAATAACCGATCACAAAAGTGATGGCCCACCATGATACTTGTCCAGCTTCCCACTAACAATGTATATAGCCGTGAACCTAACCGTACCCAGTACTAAAGAATCCTGGCTATCTAACGCATATAACGACGCCCTGATAGCTGCTGAAATGACAAACCTATGAGTCAAACAAAACGGCAGGTTATGTGAGCAGTATACTAACTATCAGTTGGAACTAAAGAGGTGCCCCCGGTACTTTCTACATGGGCAGCTCAGATGCTAGCGGCTAGTATAACTATACTTCCACGATTATTTTAACCGCAAGCCGCTTCATAGGCTAGATAGAACCTCGTCCAGTGCGCCTAGTCTCCGCTCTACACAATCCTCGTCATCGATTAATTAAAGATGCTGCTTCCCTTTCTAGATTTTTCGCTACGGAAGATAAATATGAGAGCCTTTGTTTGGATAGCCCAGTCGGGGGGGGGGGGCCAGCGAGACACAATAAGGGACGTCGTGAGTGATGGTCTTGGAAGATGTTTGCGTATGTTTGCTACCTACTTTGAGAGTCATCACGTGATGACGTCTAAGCGCCAGGTAACTGCGTCAACACTTATGACCACACTCGTTGCTGGATTTGTGCTCCAAAAGACCTACTATGGTATCTCCCAGGTTTGATTTGATGCTAGAATCTCAAACGACGATCTCTTTGTCTCCTCTCACTAACGCAATCCAACCCCTTGCCCTCAAGCCTAACCGAGTGCTTGCCATCCCAGAGTTATTGCGCTTGATCGCTAGTTTCCTGGACAAGAACGAGATGATATGCTTTGCACAATTTTCGTGCGCTTTATTCCACGCTGCGGTGGAGCATATATTGTACGGCATTGGAGGCCTTCGCCCTCTGCTAGATTTATTTCCTGAATTGGTCAGAGACGCCAAAAATGACACTCTCACGGTAAGCAGGTTTAGCGTATATCAAATAAATGGAGAGCTAAGTGGAGTCCTCGATATGATAAAGATATGCCACAATATTCCCGCAAGCAAATTCACACGCTTCAAATTCTATGGGTCTTTTGTCAGAAGTCTTGAGCTGAACTCATCATGTTTTGACTATAAAATCATGTCTGACTTGGACGCTTTGGCCCTGCATGCTCCAGATGAGGTATAACTACCGAATCTTCAACAACTGTTCTTCAACTCTCAAGTTATAACCAACCATCTAGACTATTTAATCATGCTTCTGTCCCAAGTCTCCCGAGCATAAAATGCTATCAACGGATCCAAATTTCTCCTCCTAATCTAATCGCAGCGACCAAACTGTTTTCAAGCATTGCACGCCGTTGCCCTGATCTGGAGTTCCTCGACTTGAACTTGTTCTGTAATGATATTTGGACACGGATAGCCGAGACAATCACGCTGCCGGTTTCGCAGCTTCGTGTCCATCTCAGTTCGATGTAGAATTTGAAAACATTGGTCATAGATGTGACGGTCTTTGAATCGTCTGTTTTGTCGGTCCTATGCACTTTACCGCATCTCGAGAGGCTGCGCGTAGCTGGGGATTCTTCGTTCTGCTCTTCCATAATAGCTCCGACGCTGCCGGATAGTGCCTTTCCTTCGCTTCAAATTCTAGAATTGTATTACCTCACGCTTGACGAGATACTATACGTGTGGAGCATTCGCCAGCCTATCACCCGGCCAGTGGTTATAGAAGTGAAAGTCGGCGACATAATTTCTAAAGCAACTCATCGTCTCTACTCGGTAATGTCTGTCATTGTAGCCCTCAAATAATCGACTTAACCCTTAAGTTTCGGAGAACCAGGCAAACTCTTGGTTCTGGGTGTCTCTGGCCACTTAAACGTCTTTCCCTCGAAAGGTTATTCATTTCTGGGATAACGCCTCTGAGAATCTGCCCAATGTTATTCCATGCTAGCATGCACTTGCAGTGGCTATTCACAAGACCTGAATTGCCCTTTAAGCTACAGCACAGAGCTGAAAGTTTCAACCTCTATCGACTTTCTCTAAGTTTTCTTCTATTCCTGATTGTTCGAAGACCAGTATAGTAGGTTCAGTGATACAATAATATCCATTACACATACCTAGATTGCTTGTAATAGTGCATCCAAGTCTCAATAGACTTCGTTGGTGTACCAGAGGGGGATTCACGACCTAGGTTTGGTCCGTTTCTACCCAGATTTTCTAGTATACAAAACATACTAAAAATTGCGGTAATTATACTCCATGTATGCGCTCACATGATTGAAGTTTCCGCTGATTTCTAAAGACACTTGGTCGCTGCAAAACCAGGGTCCTTTGCTTGGTATCCGAACCTAAAAATGTATTGCAACATACCATGTTTTCAAGATCACACAGGTCAAGGTCTTATTGATGCTTACTCCAATATTTCTATTGTCTCTTAGCATATTCTAGGCACACATGAGCATCTCTCACTAACAAAGCTAAGTGTGAAACACTATAGTGGAGGTGTGGTGGGCTCAAAGGTCGGGTGGGTGTCACGTGATGCAATACTTTTTTGAGGCTGTGTACCTGCACTTATTTGTTATCTAGCTGATTCATCTCGTCAGCCACACCTGCGCAACTGTACCAGCAATGTCATTCCATAGGATTGACTCAATCCCACAACCCAGTGCATTAAATTCTGCCTCGATCCCCGATAGTGGTTTTCAGCACCTTCCGCTAGAACTGAATCAAGCGGCTGCTATACCAGAACTCTTGCGCTTCATCTCGAGTTTTCTTTCTCGGAATGATGCGTTTCATTTTGCGCAATGCTCGCGTTTATTTTTCCAATCTGCGGTGGAAAACATATGGAAGAAACTTCTAGACATTCATTGCCTAGTCAATCTGTTGCCTGCCATGCGGGATGGAGCCACTGATGTAAGTAATCTTTAGGTTGATGGCGTTGGAACTTATAAGAGTGATGCTTCTGCAGAAAACATCGAATTTCCCAACCAATGGATTGGTGCGATTTGAATTCTATGCATCCTTAGTCAAGCACCTTGAGCTTTGCGAATATGTTGATTGCGACAACACTGTGGGTTGGCCAATACTGGTTCGCTATGCACAACACAAGCCACTACTGCCGAACTTGCGACGCTTGGTTTTCGATTCTGATGCCGTTGCCAGAGATCTATCTTGGTTGAACATGTTTCTCTCCCCGAGTTTATTAAGCATAGTGGGTTCTGAAAATTCATCCGGGCCAGCCAACAATGTCTATTTGCTGACTCAGCTATTTGAAGACATTGTGCTTCACTGTCCTGGGCTTGAAGAGTTGAGTCTAGTTGAACACTTCGAACAAGCGCTAGACCCTCTTGCGGTGTCAATTAATCCCCCAATTCTACCATTTTCCCACCACCTCGACTCTATGCGGAACTTGCGATCCCTAAAAGCAAACGCAATCATAGTTTTTGAGGCCTCCACACTAGGGGCTTTGGGTGGATTGCCCCATCTCGAGACGCTGGAGATTCTTGAAACATCATCATCCTCGTTTATAATACCGACTGTAACTCTACCTGATGTTGCGTTTTCTGCACTTCGAAAGCTAAAATTATTCTGGCTCGATCTCGGTGAATTCAAGGGTATATGGCAAATTCAGGGGCTTGTTACCCGGCCGGCAGTAGTGCAAATCAGTCTCACTGCGTTCGAGTCTAACTCCAATGTGGAGGTGTTGCTGAGGGATATATCTCAGTATAGCCCCCAGATTGTTGACCTCACAATCACTCTTGAAAGTATCGGAGAGGTTCTCTCTCCTGAAATGATCTGGTTGCTGAGATCTCTTCCTCTCGAAAAACTTTCTCTGTTCAGAATACCTCTCGTTTCGCCAGCCGCGGCGTGCGAGGCGCTCTCTGTTGCGTGTCCTCTGCTGCGCGAATTACGGATATCAGACCTCAGCGTCTCCGTTTCCGATTTACGATATTTTGCCCAACTATCTAGGCTTGAGATTCTGTCTGTCTGGGTGAATTGGCAGTCCTGCGACGAGTTGAATCAGCTGGTACCGGAACCAATGTTTGTTTCTACTGTGTTTCAACAACTGGTTGGGCATGGGTTTCTAGACAGTTCTACAGAGGCGGCGCTAATCAGAAAGACAACTCAGTATGTATCGCTATCCTTCAGTTGTTGATAATTCAATTCACGATTGTGTTATAGATACCTGCGTAGCTTCTGGCCTCAGTTTGAACTCCAATATACAATTTAGCTCGCAGAACACAGCAGCATGGTTGCTTCGCACACAGAAGAAGACTGCTATCTGACTGGGCACGCTCGTAACGATATGTGGTGTATCTAGACAATCATATTTTACCAAAAAGGATTCCTCGTCTTCAGTATGGATACCGAGACTCAGTTTGCATCAGAGATGCTCGAATCAATATATGCTTTGCGGGAAAGTGGCACGGCAGGTAGTAGAGGCTTTGGAGGAGGGGAGGGAGGGGGGGGGAGCGAGTGGGGTTTGATAAAATCCCGGGTACGTTCATGGGCTCAGGTTTATCTTTTATATTTGGAGTGGCCAAAGTTTAATAATAAGAATATCAGTGCGTTTGCTCCGCTACACAAAGACAAACGCCACCACCATATTTGAAACTTTAGTAGCACTATTGTCGCGTCCGAATACCCACAACCTCTGCGAACCGACCAATCCAGAAATATCTTTAAGGCAGGGCACTGATCCTGTCGCACCTCTGTCCAGAATGACACTAGGACTAACTCGAGTCGAATTGTTAATGTACCGGAACTCCTGATGTTGATTTCGAGCCTTCCACCCCACGCCGATGCGTTTCACTTGGCATAATCGTCATGCAGGTATTTTTGCATGGCTGTGGTGCCTTTATCGTGTGGTGTTCGTGATGCTCGTGACTTGTTCGCATCACTACCCGAGGTTTCTATTGTGCCAATTGACCGAACCGGGTTGCAATAGCAGGATACTTCCTCTCGAAATTCGGAGACTGAGCCGGACATTTACTTTCTATAAATCCTCCCTAACCTACCCACCTTTGACCTTCCTTGCTTCAATTTCCATGCTCCCTTCTTCAAACACCTTGAGATCCAGTGCATTCTTGGCTGCTCCGATACTACATCTGACTGGGGCTCGCTGCTTATCTACGCAAAACGTAGGCCCCAGTTTCCAAATCTGCAGAATGCTAGACTTGATTTTACTATCTCAGCGACACACCTTTCTTAGTTGACTCATTTTCTATCGCTAAAACTCCTAATTATATGAACTAATAACACCACAACGCAGGCTCTTTCAAAATGAAGGTTGCTTTTGTGCCCTTGGCTGAAGTTTCACGACAGTGTCCCAAGCTTCAAGCGCTGGACCTGTTCCCCATTCACATTGCAAGTACCTTTAAAAATACCACCCCATCTTCCCCGACCCTACCAGCAGATTCGCGCCGTGCAAAATTTGCGGACTTTTACGCTCATATATGTCTTTAGTTTCTTCCATTTCTAGGACGTTTGCCACAGCCCGGGTTTGCGAAGATATACGAGATCTTTCCGACTTATCATTCGTCCAGTGTTTCTGTATCACAACTAGGGTCTGGTTAGAAATGCTGGGACAATTACTTATAAACGAGGTGTTTATAAACCGGCTTGTTTAAAACGATGTAAGAAACCAAACAGTCACGTGATACATTATATGAGTGCATACTACACAGTTAAAACTTGAACGGCTTCGCGCTCAAGGGAGTATTAGAGACAGAAAAATCTGGTACAGCAGGATGAGCGTTCGGACGGGGGTGTCTCGTCCCACGAGCAACAACACCTGGGATAGGCTGATCGCTAAGGAGGTCGCGAAGTGCCGACTCCGTCAAATCCAAATACTGCTCCTCAACTACTTCAAAACCCCATCCCGAACCCCGTGTTGGCTATTCAATGACCTCGTCGAACCCTGCTTCTTGCTCCCATACGTCAGCTTCTTCTACGTCGTCAACGGTGTCGTTCGCAGGCTCATCAGTAGTCGTAGATCCTGACGGTCCCGCTGAACTGTGCGCTGGCTCGAGCGGGAGCGCGGGTGCTTCCGACTCGAGGGATTCTTTCTCTTCGCACTCTACGGTATCCAATAAGTCACGAAACCGAACCGTAGGAGCAATTGCTTGTTTTGTAGGGTTCTGACAAAGCGAATCGATGGTTTTGTGTTAGAAGAAGCTAAGCTGTAATATGGAAGGAACTCACTAAAAGCCGCTGATGGTGCTGCCTTACCTGGGTCATGTAGACCAAGGTCGATGTCTTCTGGCGCCCACGATCAGTCGAGTTGAGTTTGGTGAAGTTTGAGACTGTTCGCTCCTCGGCCATCGAGTTGGGCACAACTGAGTAGAGCTTGATGGCGAGGAATGCGATGATCTGAGCGTCGGCGTGTCGTGCCAGTTTCCTCCAGTATACAAGAGCAGTTTGTTGGGTGATGTAGCGGTCAAAGGGAGCCGTTTGTGGAACATAGTTCATAAACTGAAATCGATATTCTCGAATGATTGCTGCCGAGTTCTCGTAGAGTTTAAAGACCTCGGTAGCTCTACCCGAATTGATCTCGTTGACTAACATCTACCCAAGGTAGTCTCCGATACTCTCGTAGGCTGGTAGACTAGCGCGAAGATCCGAATCAGGGGTGTCGTGAGTGGGAGTGTCGTCGGAGTCCGGCAGCGTGCGTGTGGTTCGAAGTGAGATAATAGTTGAAAGTGGGTTGGTCTGTCTACGAGCAAAAATGGTTGAAGTGAGGTAACCTAAAATTGAATGCGAGAATAAGAAAACCTTCTGGCGGAGTAAATGATAGACTCACGGAAATCTAAAAAGAGGGTTGCAAGGTACACCTAGCGATCGGGTCCCTCGACCATTTCCGAGTAGCGACCGTTGACAATTGAACGTACTTCGGAGATGGTATTCTCTGTCAGCATCAATTCATCGCGCTTGTCAGAATCGGTGAAGATATCGTGTAGTACTGCGAGAGTGGCGAGCCAGAAAAGGCAGACATCAGCTGGCGTAGAAGCACTGGATTCCAGACATTTGGCAGAGCGGGCAAATGGCTCAAGCAACGACATCTCTTGAGTGAGGAGGTCGGTGAAGGTGCGAACGGACGATATGTCGCGCATCCAGTACAGAGGATGCTTCTGAAAGACGGAATGTTAGAATATATGCGCAATCAAACGAGGCAGTTTACTTACCTTATTAACAGAGATTACTCCTGATTTGACTAGTTTGACGATAATAGGTACACACGGCAGGAGAGCTTTGATTGCGTAGTACTTGTGCTGACTAAAAGTATAAGATCACATGCTTTGTCAGAAGCCCGCCTCACGTTGAATCTGGCTTGACTCGGGCCAACAGATAGGTTAAGGGAGGAAAAAGTTGTGCGATGTAGATTATATGGATCT
>MU132279.1:50274-82095 GCA_015039395.1 Ceratobasidium sp. AG-I
AGATCCATATAATCTACATCGCACAACTTTTTCCTCCCTTAACCTATCTGTTGGCCCGAGTCAAGCCAGATTCAACGTGAGGCGGGCTTCTGACAAAGCACGTGATCTTATACTTTTAGTCAGCACAAGTACAGCCATCACAAACTTCGGGCGCCTGTTAGCGCAATTATTACATAAGCGCTCCTATACGGGAAGATTCTTTCCAGCAGGGATCAATATCCAACAGCCAACTCAACTATATATTCCGTAGCAAATGTGGACTTCAGCTGCTTAACCGATGCCTAAGGACTTAGTGATACAATGAGTGCGCAAGGCACGCTCCAAACCCGGAAAAACTGCTTTCATCCCTGTTGCCGCCTCTGATTTCACGAGTACTTACCCTCATACCGCAACTCTATCTAGCATACGGCGCGTAGCCACCCAACTACTCCGAGTCAATTAACTCTCTGCTCGTCTAAAAAATGCGATACCAAGCTGGTCTTGTTGCACCAGTATCTTCTATGAGCAAACCCACGCATATCTGGAAGCATCCAGGCCTTCCAGCTCGAATCAACCCGCTTGCAAGTGTCCCACCTCCATGTTATGTTACAAGTAAATTCATGAATGGATTTTAGAATCAATCAACTTCTACGAATCATGTCTGCCTTAAGGACCTTCTTCCGCATGAATTGGCTGAAAGATTTCATAAAGGTCAGTACTGACTCTCAACGGCGATCTTGGGTGCCGATGTAACATATAAGATGGTTGGGCTAAATGCCTATCTGACATCACAACTGCTGCGGCTGGTAGTCGAGCCTGGTCACGGCCCATCAGCAAAGCCACCGATGAGAACTAGTGCACGCGTTGACTATGGCGAGGTGTTTATGCAGGATGGAGTCTTGTATCGCAACTTGGTGATTCAACCCAACAAGGATGCTGAAAACCCTACTCTCAAGGCCAAAGCCAATGCGAACTCGCATCAGGCGTTGGTCAAGCTGAAAGTTCCGGTCAACAGCCCTCCTTCGGCTGAAGATGTTTCGAATGATATTTTGGATCAATTGTAGCTTAATGGTTGTAACTCAAGTTGTAGTTCAAACTTGTATTGCACGTGGATGTATTTAGACCTAGACAGCGGTGGATTTTAATCGGAATCTTGGGTGGCTATGAGTTGAGATTTGAGAGAAATATTGAGAGTGCCATATATTTGATTCGGACAACGTCCACAGAACTTTGCTCTACATGGAGGCAGGGGACTAGGTTTTGGCCGAAATCTACACGTTGAAATAATAAGAATTCCCAGAAGATAATCAACCGAAATACAAAAGAGTCAAAGTGCAAAACAATGTAGATTACCGTTACTGCATTTGTTGAATATCGCCTTTCTCGAGCCGGAGAAGCTCTGCCTCCCGGGTCTTGCCCTGTTTTTCGTATACAACCAAGAGTTTCTTCATGCTGAGAATTGTTTTTGGATCGTCCCTACCCAAAACCCGCTTGCTAATGTTAAACGCGTCCTTACGCAATTCCTCCGCCTGCAACCATTTTTTCTGAGTCTGATATATCGTCGCCAGCGAGTTCATAGCCATCAGGGTCTTTGGGTGATCGCATTTGAGAACCCGCCTGCAACCTGCAACCACCTCCAACCCTAGCTTCTCAGCTTCAGGGTATCGGCCCTGCTTCCGATAAAGCGTAGCTAGATTGTGCATAGTGCAGAGCGTATCGGGATCGTCCTCCCCAAGGGTCTCCGCTCTCGCCTTCAGTACCTCCAACCGCATCCGCTCTGCGTCCTCCAAGTGACCCATATTTCGATAGCTCGATGCCATGTTGTGCATACATGTGAGCATACTGGGATGCTTGTGATTCTGTATGCACTTCCGAGCCTGGAGTTCTTCCGTCTGTAGCTTCAGGGCATCTTCCCATCGATGCTGGGCTTGGTAGGTGACCGCTAGATTGCTAAGCATACCCAACGTGTATAGGTGGGTCATCCCAAGTAATCGTCGGCTGGTTTCGAGCACCTGTTTTTGTAGTTTTTCTGCAAGCATAAATTGTCCAGTTTCGTGGTAGACACGGGCGAAAGACGAAGCGACGTCGAAACAGAGAACTTGGGTCGAAGGTACAGCTGACATATGCGGAACGAGGGTGCGCCGAAATGCATAGTCAATCGAAGCATCGCCTTTGGTTACAGCGAGAGCTATCAACCAAATCGTGGAAGCAGCCAAGACACTAGGATTGGCGCAGGTTGACCTTGCCCATAAATGTACGAGTGGGTGAATGTTGTAATTACGATTAAACTGGTCCAGGGAGATAAGAGAATACGACTCGAGCTCGGAAATCACTACCGAGAACTTGAGCGTGTCCCAGGTGCGGTCTAAAGCCTGAAATCTGGACAAGAAGTCCACTATGTACTCCTTTGCAGTTTTCTGGTCGTTGGATAGATTGAGGATAGGCTCGAAGCTTGCCGCACCGGCGTATGCGCGTCGGAAAATGTCTTCGGAGATATCCGAATGATGCATGAAAGCCGCAATTTGAAGCAGGGTTTGCGCCGAAGGGCTAAGCTGGCTAAAATTCATCCTCCAGGTCATGTAAACGCTGCGTTCGCAGTCGCCCGTCTGTCCAATTTGGGGGTCTTCTAGAAGGTCAAGATGGTACGACCAGAATAATTCAAGATATCGCTTGAGCCCATATCGCTTGACCCGGATATATGCACCAGCCTGGACAATCGCGAGAGCGAGATGTCCAAGTAACTAGAATTCTCTTTTAGCATAACGTTACAACGGCAATGTTAGAGCTTACCTGTAGTAAGGTTTTTACGTCGACATTCACATCTTCAGTGTCTTCCAGCTCAGCCTTTTCTAGCAACAGCCTTTTCGCCTCCCCGTGCTCCATTTCTTGAACGCGAGTGTGTGGTTCCTTGCCCTTGGCATAAACCAACATCTGGTTATTCTTGGTCGTAATCAATATATCTCCCGTAGTGGACTTGGGGAAGTAATCTCCCAAATTGATTTTAGGATCGTCGGCGTTATCGAAAACCATAAGCCACCGCTTATTCTGTGATGATAGCCATTTCAGGACATCATTTGCATTTTTACCCTCACCAGCAATTTCCGCGATTCCTTCTAAGCAAGAAGCAATAGTCTCCAGAGATGTGGCATCGACGAAAAAGGTCTCCCAGAAGCTGTTCGGTAGTATGTTAGTCTCAGCATAACTTGTTTCAACCCAAACAACGGTTGGCTTACCGGTCTTTGAATCTATCGACAAACGATAACGCAATCTGGGTCTTTCCTGCTCCTCCAAGTCCATAGAGAACAAATACATGTCGGTGACCTGAGCCATCAAAGATGCACTTCTCAATTTGCTTCAGGGTCGATTCTCTGCCCACGAACGAAAGAGAGGGAGGCGGGCAGTGTACGATACCTGGCCTCGACTCTGTCACAGGTATTACGTTCCCGTCTGTCAAGCACAATTGTGAACCCCAGTGAGTTTGGTTTCTTGCTAAGGGTAATAGAGGAGGAACAAACACACACCACAAACTTTGACGGTTCCTTTCCTATTGGTTACCGAATTTGCCGCTTCGTCCAGCAAGCCACTGACCGAAACATGACCCATGTAATTTCGAGTATGTACCCTAATTTCGGCCAGTCTTGTCGCATCGGCCCTGTCAATATCTTGCATTCCCTGTTCCGCGTTGAACCTAAAAAATACGTTCTTGGTGCCTCGGAAGCGCTCAGAAACCCTCTGGTTGATATCTTCGCAGTCGGTTGCAATCGCCTTAACGGCCGCAAATGAATTGTTTTTGGAAGCTGGAACAAAGGGGCTCGGTGAGGGTATGCTGATAGTGTGTTGCTGTCCCGCCCCAACGCTAATGATGGTAGCCACCGAGTCCCCCGGAAATACCAAGTCGGTTTCGGGAAGTAGTCGTTCGCTTGGATTATTGCAGCCCAGGCCGGCGTCCATGTACGTTATCTTGATCCCGTGCTCCATGATAACCTTGGGCTTGAAGATCCCAGGAGTGGCGGTCGTGGCACGTACAGCCTCAACAATCGTGCATTCGGGCCCTTGATTTTTTGGCACTTTGTATGATCGAATAGCTGGTGTGAACCCAGGCCTTATCGCGTCTGCGTACATCGCACAGACCATACTAATGAAGGTACGCGTGATAAGTTGAAAATCATTCTAGCAGTCAATTAGAAACTGAACTCACACTTTACAACTGTTCCGCGTGCTTTCATCAATCATGGCAGTGTCCGATCGGCCGGTGTGTTTCAATACAATCTCGCCCATGATGTTCTCCAGTTCGGAGGCGCTAAATAGTGTGTCTGATAAACTAAGTCTCTTTCCACTTGTCCGCTCCACAATATCCACGCAGGCCCTTGTTACTTCGTCCATAGTCATTCCAAGTCTCCCAAATAGTATCGCGAGCAGCCTGAAATGAGATGAGCCTTAGAATGACGGGATACGAATGGACGCGCACCCTCCCGTTCCGGTTCCCCCTATTAAATCAAAACACTCGCAAGGTCGAGGCTTGGTTGAAAGCCCTAGCTTCTTTTGTATTCTCGACATCAATTCGTCTATAATGGTAATCTCGCTGAGCATACTGGTTCCACCGCCATCTGCTTATTCCGTTAGCTGCATTTACACAGTGAAACGTCTACGCCCGCACCCAAGCAGAGAATACGTCTCCCCAATTTCTCCGGATTTTCAGTCAAAACCATCAAGCACGACTAGCTAGTGGTTGAGTTTAATGGGGAAGCGGGGGGGTCTACTGGGATGAAGATGTTGCGGAGAGATAATGGATCAAGCGTGCTGAAAGGTAAATAGATGGGCGCTGCTTGGCAGTGCAGATTATGTCAGCGTCTGTCAACCGTTTCCGGTAATGCATACAGCTTGTGTAACCAAGCTACAACAGTCAATCCACCCTTGGTTCTGCTAACAGGTTGTTGATAGAGAAATTCATGAGGTGTTGGCCATTGTTCGATAGGTTTTGATTGGGTTCCAGAGCTTCGAAATGTTCTGAAACTCATTGACATAGGTTACCATCCTACACTCGTCCCTGCCAGTAGTCAATAAACGACGGTGGGTGGATTTTATCGACCGATGCGGCCTATGAAATCAGCAATGGGAAGCCTGAATTGGGGCACATACGTTCGATTTGAAAAAAAAAGAAACATCATGGCATGACAGGTGCGTTCGACCGCGTGCTTGGTAGTATTTTAGGCCGACAAACTAGTTGAGCCTCGTGGTTGAACGCCACAAAAAGGCGGGATGTGGGGGAACAGCCCCACCTTGTTTTCTCTACTTTGATTGTATTATATAAGACCGGGGTCGGATCTGCTCTTGCCCGCAGGCAATTGTTCGCTATGGTGCATAATTTTACTTTTTGTGACCGCTTCCTGTCCGACTTCGTACAGGTTGAAATACAGTAACGTTAGACCTATTGTATACACATAAAATGCAATTGAAATCACATAGAAGCGGAGCGGGATTTCTTTTATCGTCTCGCAGTGAATTCAAAGCTGCGAACAGGCCCACCTCCGGAAGACACACATAATAGCCCCGAAGTATATGAAGTGTCTGCTGGTTCCATTCTGAAATGAAATCTACAGTCGGTAAAGAACGGTGGAATGCGTAGCCGTGCACTGGAGTAACTTGTCAGGCTGGTCTAGTCTAAGTTCATTTCCTCACCAGGTGGAAATGCATTTTGATGTAGAATGGTCACCGAGCTCGTAGATCCGAAATAAGGTTTCCCCGCGCCACACGTGATGTCATGTTCACGTCTAATCAAAGTCTTCATTTTGCAATCGAAGTTGAATCGAAGACCACCACAGTCTTCTTTTCGGTCTCGGTCACTCAGCATGAGCTCATAAGCCGCAGCGTCAGACGCCATCTCTTCCACACGCACCATGCTCGCCCCCCTCGTGCTCTCGCTCCTTTTTTCTTCACCCGCTTCAACATCAGCTTCTCCTCATGTTCATTCTCGAGCAGAGCCAAACCAACCTTCGAATACACCCCGGACATGGTCAGAAGCACACGACTTAGCTCACACCTTCGTCTCGAAGCTTAATCTCACGCAAAAAGTCAACATCACGACGGGTGTTGGATGGGCGGTCGGGAGATGTGTGGGGAACATTGGGGCCATGCCCGAGGTTGGATGGCCTGGGTTATGTCTGGAGGACAGTCCGCTAGGGATCAGATTTGCGGATCGAGTAACGGCTTTCCCGGCTGGGATTAACGCTGCTGCTACGTGAGTTGGAGCTCTTTGTCTATATGAGCTTAGGAGCTAATGCGCATAGTCGAATAGGTGGGATCGAGACTTGATTCGGAAGCGCGGAGAGGCGATGGGCAGGGAGTTCAAAGGCAAGGGCGTGCACGTTGCGCTTGGACCGATGATGAATCTTGGTCGCGTTGCTGCTGGAGGGCGTAATTGGGAAGGCTTGTGAGTGATTTTCTCTACGGTTTATTGCGTGTTTGCTAATAGGTATATTTCTAGTGGTGGCGATCCGTATCTATCTGGCGAAGCGGCGTACGAGACCATCATTGGAATCCAAAATGAGGGTGTTCAAGCTTGGTATGTTTAAGAACATCAACCATGACGCTGTACTAAGACAATTGTGAAGCGCAAAACACTTCATCAACAAGTACGTTTTCACACATTTCACCCGACCTGTTCTGCCTAAATGAGTTGATTCTGCCACTTCAGCGAGCAAGAACACTATCGCACGACATCCTCGTCTAATGTTGACGACCGGACCCAACACGAGCTCTACGCCCATCCCTTTTTGAGAAGTGTTATGGCAGGTGTCGCGAGTGTTATGTGTTCATACAGTACGTCCTGGTTTCGTTATCTACCGTGTTTTGGTTTTTCCCAGTCGTCGATCATAACTCAAATTGACGTTGCGGACCTGTAGATCTAGGCGAGTTTTTTTTCTCGATTTGACACTCAACTCAACTTCGTACTAACGCAGTCGATACCGTAGTAAACGGCACCTGGGCATGTGAAAATGACAACGCGTTGAACAATTTGCTCAAACACCAGATGGGGTTCCGAGGCTGTGAGCTCGATTCTTGTGCTCTTTTCTCGGAGCCGAACTGATCTTCTTGTCAATCAATCCCATTTCACTTCCGACGTTTTGTGGGGAATAGATGTCATGTCCGACTGGCAGGCAACTCATTCGACTATCTCGGCTGCGCGGGGGCTGGACGTGCGTTTTAAATTATCTGTTATCCACTCTATTTGTCCTGACCTGTCTTCCTCAAACGTGGCGGTTCAAGATGACCATGCCCGGTGACGTGACATTCTACTCCAACGACAGCTACTTTGGCGCGAACTTGACTTCATACGTTCAAGATGGAACGATTCCTGAGGATAGGGTTACGGTTCGTTGACATCTCCTCCAGCTGGGATAAGTTCTAACTCTTTGATTTGTTATTCCTGTCTCAATAACTTCCTCGACTATACCCCGATCTTCCATGATTATCCCTGGCGCGAACGTTCATACAATTTCATGTTTGGTTTAGGACATGGCGGAGCGCATTGTTGCTGCTTGGTATCTCCTCGGCCAGGATGAATCTTTCCCAGAAGTGAACTTTGACGCGTTCCGGCCGCAGGATCCGTTCAATAAGCATGTTGACGTTCAGGAGGATCATTACAAGTAAGCTCATTCGCTTGGGGTTTCTTCTACTCGCACTGGGGTTGCAGTGTAGGGATGGAAGACGAGATTAGTGAAAGTATGAGATGCTGACTTGTTATGCTTAGACTTGTGCGCGAGATGGGCGCTGCGTCGACTGTGCTGCTCAAAAATGTGAATGGGAGCTTGCCGTTGAAGAAGCCGATTACGATTAGTCTCATCGGTATGTTCGCTCAATAAGTTATTCCTCTATAAAATCTGATTTGGATGATTGGATGGGTTGTCAAAGGTTCTGACGCTGGTCCTGCAAAGCGCGGCCCGAACGGCCACGCCGACCGTGGTGGGATCGACGGTACTCTTGCAATGGGATGGGGTTCGGGTACGGCGGATTACCCATATATAATCTCCGTACGCTGGCTTTCGTCCTCGCTCGTCCTCCTTGACTCATCATATTGCTACAATTGCAGCCACTCGAAGCGATCCAGCAGCGCGCCAAGCAAGACCACACGACCATCGGATGGTGGCTGAACGATTGGGATCTGGCAGGAGCTGCGACGGCCGCTGCGAACAAGGACGTTGCTGTTGTCTTCATTGCAAGCAATTCAGGCGAGCAGTACATCACTGTCGATGGAAACGAGGGGGATAGGTGAGCTTGGTGCACTATGATTCTTAGACTCGAGCTGATAGGTTCGTGGTAGGAATAACCTAACTGCGTGGAACAACGGAGACGAACTGGTCAAGGCTGTAGCGGCCGCGAACGCCAACACGGTCGTCGTGGTTCATTCAGTCGGGCCGTTGATCTTGGAGCCATGGGTTGATCATCCAAACGTCACTGCTGTGCGTACTCTCGTAATTGTTTTCACTCCTCTTAACCAAGTGTATGCGTTGTAGATCCTCTGGGCTGGTCTACCCGGTCAAGAATCAGGAAACTCGCTCGTCGACGTGCTCTATGGCGACTACAACCCCTCAGCAAAGCTGCCGTATACGATTGCTCGAGCTTCTGAAGACTACTCCGCGCAAGTAGTATACCAAGACTCGAGTGTTGAACCGCAGATCCCGTACTCCGAGGGCTTGTTGATCGACTATCGGTGGTTCGATGCAGTAAGTTATCTCCTCAGAATTTCGTCATGAAACCTACTAACATCATGCTTGGAGAAAAACATAACACCTCGATACGAGTTCGGTTTCGGGATGTCGTATACCACCTTCGAGTACTATGGGTTAGAGGTTCAGAAGGCGGACGCGATTGCTGCGACTGAGCTTATCTGGTGGGATGGCGGTGTAAGCGGGAACAAGACTGGAGCATCTACTGAGACTTGGTGAGCTTGCCTGTGCGCCTCAATCGAAACCATCTGTGCTTACTAACAAAACTCATAGGCTCCATGAACCTCTCTTCGTGGTCTCCTTCACGATCAAGAATACTGGCAAAATCTCCGGCAAAGAAATCGCCCAGCTCTATATCTCCCCTCCACCCAACTCCGGCGAGCCTCCTAACCTCCTACGTGGATTTGAAGCTGTCCAACTCGAAACCGGAGAAGAGAGAACAGTGTCCCTCCCGCTTTCGAGATATGACCTAAGCGTGTGGGATGTTGAAAGGCAGGGGTGGGCGCGGCTGGAGGGGAGTGTGGGGATTTGGGTTGGGGGAAGTTGTCGGGATGTTAGGCTGAGTGGGAACGTGTTCTAGGCCGGGAGGTGAGTGAACATAGGACATATGGACTATCGCAGCATGAGGGAGTGAACTATGAACGGTTATAATGGGGTTGGGCTCTGTGGGACTGTGGCGGATTGTGATGTGGATTTCTAGTGGTCATCGGACGATTATACCTTATGTTGTTTTAATAGAATCCAAAATTCTCAGTTTCTGTCCTTCTTTCGCCTCCGCCAGTTAAGATTACCCAAAGCGATAATGCCATGGCCATGATCGAGTGGAACAATGCATGTTGACCAAGCTAATCAGAGATTCCTAGTCCAATTTCAAAGTGGAGCGTTACAGACTGACTGAAACACCTAAACACAGGAAAACGACGCCGCTAGTTGTGCCAAAGAAAAGAGCTCTTATTGGATAAAAGCATCACACCTGTTTGCAGAAAGGGTTTCCAAGCGCAGAGTTTTCAAGAATAGGTTGTGAAATAAAAGTGCCTAGCATACATATTAATCTGATTCGTATGCTATAGCAAATATACTATCAGAATTTCCGGATCAAACCGAAGAACATGGTATATATGGATTCCTGGGAAGAAGGAATTTCAGAAATAGCACTCGCCAGCTCAGAGCGACGATCGCGTCACCAATCGCCCTTGCGAGTCCTACCTAAATCTTCAAAGACTACCTTAGGCTGCTATAGTATGCCGCAGAAAATGAACCCTGTGGGAAGGCCGTTTGCACTAGGGAAATCAGCAGGACGGTTCCGACATGCAGATATTTCAACACAACCTCAATATCCTTCTTTGTTCTGTTTTCCACAGACCTACCGTATCATCCCAAAGTGGCCTCTGATGGTTTAGAAATGCGTCAAGCATTATCGGTTACACGGTTGCCGTTCTAAGCTGGCAAGTGTTATTTCTTAAATTCCTTCTTCTTAGGCATCCACATATGCCATGTTTTTTTTTGCTTTGATCAGTAAATGCTAATCGTATATGTACCATAACATACGAATCGAAGAAATACGTATACTGGGCAATTTCATTTCATGAGCTTTTCTCAAAGATTTGACGCTTTTGGCAAATCACGACACTTGGCGAGTGCTTTTACGATACTCTTTTGGCCCTAAGCATACCAATGCCATGATATTAGTTAGATCTCTTTTGACGACATATCCCTCGAAGTTTTGAGAGCGGGCGTACCTTACAACTCGTTCAAAAGTACGAGTAGCACTCGAGGAACTGAAACAAGGGTTTCCTCGCCCGGCACGGAACATCACGCAAGGGCATGATGGCGGTGTAATCGAGGCCACCATATCCATCTTCTCGGTCTCGGAAATGCTATAGTATATGATTCATATATTCTATCATACACTGAACCCAGGAGGAAAGATACGGTATAAGTAAGCGTCCGGCGCTTGGTCAAAGCGTATTCGATTGTCCGGCACTCTGCTCGACAGCCGTACCATGAAATCCTCTGTACATGATACCCGATACCCGATACCCGATACACCGTTCTTCACTTCCTCCCCCGACCAAAAAAAGCTCGCCCTGGATACAAGAGACATGCGAATCGCCCTAGACGTGCGCCTTTACGTCTCCCCGGACAACTTCCTGACCACAAAGCTAATCTCGCTCCCAACCATGAACCGAGCATTCATCCAAATCTACAACACGCTCGCCCAACATTCTCCAGCTTCACCTGTTCCAGCCACTAAAATGCCTAGACTCGAGCCATGGCCATTCGTCGAGGCGAATATGACTAGCAGTATGATAAAGCTAATGACAAAAGCAAGTGCACGAGAAGAAGTGTAAAAGTCTATACCATAAATGTACATACATAAAGAATAGTATCGAATGTACTGGAATGCTAGAGAACGTAAGAGAACAATCGAATGACATACATACCTGAATAGGTACACGCATATAGGACGAAGTCATATATGCGTGCATACGCTAGATTATTCCTTACGCCTCTGGAACCATCCAGAAGGCCTTCCTACGTGTATATAAGGATGAATGCGAGCGCATTCATCCACCAGTTTCCCATTGAATATATTCTCTTTTATCATTACATTTACCCGACGCCTCCGGCGTCGCTCTAAGGCCTTACTGCGCTAGCATATAGTATAGTTATACCATTGTATTCTATACTACGTATATACATATATTGTTACAAGAAGCATGGTGGCAGTTAGGGAGATGAGCATCGCATAGGAGAAAGAGAGGGATAAATGGTGTTTGGAGAAGGGCGTATACTGTAAGAGGAATGTGGCTGGTCGAGCGAGGACATATAGGAGGTGGAGGGAGACGAGTAAACGGCTGTCAGGTCTCCTAGAAGATAAATCTGGGAGTGGAAGGCGTTTGAACGGCGGAGGTGACACGTTGCGGTTTGTTGGGGGGCGAGCATCGCGATCGCCGGAAACACAGCCCGCGCAAAAATGAAAATAAAAATATAAGGATGGTAGACCGAAGGATGGGAAGTGCTAGCGTAATAACACATAGTCAAACCTGCGCCGCATTACAGCCTAAGTTCTTCTTCGCCGTATCTCACACTCCACCCATCCGCGCAAGTGCCATCCAAAGCTGTAGTTCCAATGGTCTACCCCTCCCCAGCATTCAACACTTCCTCGGCGCAAATATTTGTTTGAATGTCTCCGTGCGGCAGAGGTACAAGTACGCAACCAGGCATCAAAATGAGATGAAGACGGAGAAAACGAGGCAGAGGACGAAACCAGTTTGGCCGCAATTGTCTCCTTGAATGCCAGACATGCAGACCACCCCAAACATACCAGCGGAGATGAGAACAGAGATGAAGTCCGTTCGGAAGAGGTACCCAGTAATAGTATTGGGTCCGAATGGCGCGGCGAGTTCGACAGTCGAAGTTCGAAAGAACGACATCGAGGTTGGAAGCAAGAAGGACAGAACTATTACCGCGGAAGACACCACGCTAGACGATGCGTTCTCAAAGGGAAGGGTCGTGAGTAGAAGGAGATCTATGACGAAGAATGTTGCAGAAACTATCATTCACGACGTTGATTTGAGTTGCGTCAGAATGAGCTTGGAACGAACTTTATTCAGGGCGAGACGAACGAACTTTGTCTACGAGACAAGCGATCATCGCGAGGACAACGAGCCCACAACCAGTGAAACTGATCCTCAGGGGTAAACCAACGCTCGGGTCGAGGTTCGACCTAGAGTCTAGCATGGATATAGCTAACCACGTTACCATCCGGGTTACACCCGTGGTAACTTGGTGGTTTGGATGGCGGATAAACCGGTGGTAATTGGAAATAATACCCACGCACAATGGAAGTTTCCGGGTAGTTCCACCGGCAATCACGGGTGTTAGTCAGCGCCCTAAGGACTTAGTCAGTGCCCGAGTCATGGCGTACACAAATGCCGCCATTGGGGCGCAAGTCGGCGCGCCGCCTTCCAAGAGGTTCTACAAGCTTCGTCCATCGTGCATATAAATACGGAGGGGGCGCGCATCGTTCCCGAAGCACCAGTTAATCTATCTATTAATACTTAATGTCAATAATTCAAGCTTGAGCTTTATTCTTACTGTTCCATGGCCGTCACACCACATTCTGTTGTTCGACACCGGGCTCGCCGCCAGCATGGCCTGAACGCTTTGACAGATATAGAAGTCTGGGGATACTCAGATAACGAAATTATAAGTACATATGATACACTATTTATGTGTATCTTAGCTAACTTGTGCGCTTTTCCCAGATGCAGCACATGAGACCTGGCGATCTCCCGCATATAGCCACTATAATATCAATCTTCAGCAACAGTACGACGCACAGGGCATCCCGAATTGCTTATTGTTCTAATTTGTGTGCAAGCATGATCGACCGTCACATTTGCCACAGTACCGAGACAGATCAAAAACCGGTAATGGAACTCAGAACCTGCTAAGCTCTGCCAAAACCTGTGATAGTCGATGGGGGGCACCGACTGAGGCTTCCTCGTTGAATAATTACTTTTCCACCTACTCTGTGGCAAAGCACAGGACGCTGATTGCGATTCAATGCGCGCAAAACAAGCGCTCTTTTAACTCAGTGGCTGATGACTTATACCGACAAGAGGTAGAGCTACTGCGGCCGGGAACCTCCCTTCCATCCCCAACAACCGTGTTGTGCGATGTACGAGTAATATACGCAAGCGCAGCAACAGGTGTGAAGGAGTATCTTCAGGTATAGTAGTGTTTTTCATTGGATTCAAACATTTCAAGCTAACTATCTTCCTTTGATCTTTGGCTAGAATATTCCCGGCGCTTTGCACCTTGCTATCGACGGTTGGACTAGCCCTCAAGCCTCATCATTCTTAGGCATAATTGTGATATGGCGAGAGCGAGGGAAAGTATGGCGATGTGTATTGGAATTTGTCCAGTGTGTACATTTCCTCTTTTTCTCGTGCGATGTGTTTAACAACGTTCCATAGCTTGACACACGCGCATAAAGGCGACTACCTTGCCTCACGAACTGCAGAGTGCCTCAAGCGATATGGGATTGAGAACAAAGTATGTTACTCTATCTATAGTAGGCTCAATATGTCTGATGTGTTTGCAGATTCTATCATTGTGTTTAGATAATGCTAGTAATAACAAGACACTTGTTGAGAGCCTCTCTCTGATGCTTCCAGCCTTCCGTGGCCCTGCATCCCGCATTCGCTGCTTCCCACATATAATCAACTTGATGGCAAAGGTATGTGGTTATTTAGACTCATTTTCTATGTGCTCATGCTGGAACACCAAGGCATTTTTATCTCTATTTTCGAAGCCCCCATGTCGCAAGAAGGTCGTCGATAAGGGCACCATGTCAGATAACACTCAAGCGAGCGCTCAGTCTAGTAGCCCAGATACGAGCAAAGCAAATAGTACTGAAGATGTTGGGGATTTTGAAGACGTAAACACACCTGCAGTCGATGATGACAAAGAAGAGTACAACAACTGAGTGATTAAGAAGCTCGTAAAGAAAGCGTTAGAATCAATGGCTGTCGAAAGGGTTGTACCAACAGATGAGCAACTTCGGGATGGGCGCACACTAATGCCTAAGGTAAGTGGAACAATATCTACTATGTACGTGAAACTTCTATTAACGCATATAAGCAGGTTTCGGGACTAGCTAGACGAGTTCATGACTCAGCGTCTCTCAAGGAGCATTTCAAACAGCTTGTGGACAAGGATTCATGTCACAGCCCTCCTTTAGGTTGTGGCATGTAGCACTATCAGATGTTCTCTTTAGAACATCTTAGCTTATCTGGTGGCTTAGGGACTGAGTCCGGCAATGGCGAGGGCCCTAAAGGCAGCGAGTACTTTTACAAGTACTTTGTTGAGTTCTTACTATTGTGTCTCTTACTAGCTATGAGAAGATTAAGCAGAACAAGTGATGCGGTAAAGCCTTCACTTATAGTACTGCTGTATGTCTCCACACCTTTGAGGGGAGATTGACAAGGTAGAGCAAGCTGGGGATTCCAGGCTTGCTCACCGTTCTTTTATACCTTAGAGGTGCACAGCCTCCTATGTACATGTGAAAGTCTATCTTTAGACCTAGCCAATCGTATAGAGAAGAAACATGAGGCGAGTGTGTGGCAGGCCTCATGGCGTACATGTGAAACACCTCATGGCACACATGAGGCTTACATGTGAAAGATCCTCAGGTATGAGGATGGTGTGAGGCAGAGCTTCAAGGCGTGCGCACAAGCATGTGAAAGAGTGTCGAGTGGTCAGCCATGAGATAAGTTGTGAGCCACAGTGTAAGGTCATGTGACCTCAGGGTCTGTGCTGCCAGGCAGAGTGAGCCCTGAGTCATGTGTAAAGCGTTAAAGGCAAGTGCGCGGGCGCTAAGGCCGAAGGTTACACACCAAGGCCGAAGCAAGAAAATAAAAGGGGCGGGTTCATGTGGTTCACGACATTGCCCCCCCACAATGCGGCCAGTAGTGGAGCTCACAGGACGCATGCAAGAAAAATGAAAGAAAAGCCCCTCAGGGCACAAGACAAAAATTCATTAAAGCAAGACAAATTTAAAGGCAAAAGATAAAATATTCAAGAGGGAGTGGCCGGTTTTTTAGGCAAAGTGGGAGACACTCGCAGGGCGTTCCAGCTAGAATTCGCTCATGAATTCCTCCTTGATCTCACGCTCAAGGCTCCCCCAGGACTCGTCGTCGCCATCGTATTCTGTGAAGCCATCGATGGTGCCGTCCTTTGAGGCATTGGCCTCGAGGCGTTCTTGGCGAAGCCGTTCCTTGTGACTGGCCTGGAGGGCTTTGAGTGTGGCCTCAGCCATTGCCCTCTTGTGCTCATACTCGTCCCAGTCCTTCCAACACTGCTCGACGCTTGCTGCCTCCTGGACCGGGGTCTCCAAGGCTTCCGCGACTTGGAAGGTGACCATGTCGCTCGAGAGCGCCTCCTGCGCATTGTCCCAGGCTCACTGGTCCAGCCACTCTTGGAACTGATCCTTGGTCATTCCTTTGACCATCATCAGTTCCCACACTTCATCCATGTCCTTGTCCTTGATGGCCCCGGCATATGCCTTGGGCACCATCCCCTTCCACGCGTCGCGCTCCTCCTTAGCCACATCTGGACCACATCAAAGTTGACTGTCCATCCTTGGCTTGTCCACTTGACTTCCGCCTCCCGGGCCACCTTGTCCTGGGCACCCACTACCACTGATTTCACATCCCCAGCCACATATCCCATGCACACGAACAGCTTTGTGCGCATCATCCCGCTCCTTCCAACCAGGGGCAAGTCCTCCCCAATCCACTCCAGACGCCCCTTATGGGGGTGCACTAGAGTGTACTCCTTTCCACCACATCCATTGCGCCCCACATCCCAATGACACCTGTCCCGGTCCCTCATGGGGATATAATTGAGGACACACCCCGGGTCTATCTGCTGGGCGTAGGCGTAGGAGGCGTCAAAGCTGCAACACTCGGCAACGCGGACCTTCGTGGTGTTGACCTGGGCAAGGCGGGTGGCGGCCTTGGCAGCGTTGCCAGCAGCGGTGAGTTTGCAGGCGGCGGCGAATTTAGCAGACATGTCTGCACGACCAAAGGTGGGGACAAGGGGTGCGTTAGGGACGGTTGGGTAGTGGCTGTAAGGTCCCATTGCATACTATTGGTGTTGGTGGTGGTGGCAAGAGGAGTGGTGAGGAGATTAGAGCTGGTAGTAGCTGGAGAAGGTTCAACTGAGCCGATGTCAATTGAAGCTCTTTTCCCCTGCTCTTTTATAGAGGTGTGAGTGGTCTGTGCATATCCCTTGGGTACTGGGGCAGCAGGGTTATTTGCTAGGAATTGCGCCATCATGTCGTCAAGTTCCGCAATCTTCTCAGCCCGTTCCATTGTGTCCTCTTCCAGACCATAGCCCCTCCATCGGACTTGGTAGTATAGCCCTTTCTTCTTCCCTTTGTTCCTTTGTTCCCATGATACAATTTTTTCAACTTCATACTCCTCCTCTCCCTCCTCCGTGATGATCGGCGGAGGTTTAATCTGTCTCCGATGGAAGTCCTTGTCTTCCTTGAAAGGAGTGAGGAGACTGATGTGGAAGACGTTGTGGATTTTCATTGTCTTGGGAAGGTCTAGGCGATAAGCATGCGAGGAGATCTTTTCGGAGACAGGAAATGGTCCGATCTTCTTGCTATCCAGTTTCTTCATTGGTCGTCTGGTTTTGATATTTGATGTCACAAGGTAGACTTTATCGCCGACCTCATACTCCGAGGTGAGCTCCGTCTCCGCTGTTTGATGGTATGTCATGGTGGCCATGATCTCGTCGTGTATTTCCCTCATATGTTCCTCCATGCGATCTGCTTCTGGCACATTGGTCTCAATGTTTGATGTGTCCCATCTGGGGTGCATACCATAGATTGCTTCAAATGCTGTTTTGCTAGTTGCTGTATTCTTTTGATTGTTATGGCAAAACTCGGCGATAGGGAGCCACTTTGCCCAGTCGTCTTGTCTATAGTTGCAGTAGCTTCACAGAAATCCCTCTAACCATTGATTGGTTCTCTCGGCCAGGCCGTTCGTTTGAGGGTGATATGCCGTAGAGAAAGAGGGTTCAATGTCAAGCTTCCGATACAGGGCTTGTAGGAAGTGACTATTGAATGTTGTTCCCCTATCTGAGATGGTCCGCTTTGGCATTCCATGATGTCGCCATATTTCCCTGATGAAGATCTCTGCCAGTTCCTCGGCATTTGTTGCTTCCAAACAAGGGATGAAATGTGCTTGGCGAGAGAAGCGGTCGACTACCACCAGGATGCTGTCGTATCCGGCAGAAATAGGAAGTTTGACAATAAAATCATAATTTATCTCCTCCCATGGTCGTATTGGAAGGTCCATGCTTTTGCCAGTGGTGCTGACCTTATGTCCTTTACTCCGTTGACATACTTCGCATGACTTCACAAAGTCCCGCACCGTATGTGTCATTCCCGCCCAATGGTATCTCCGCAATAATACCTCAAGCGTTCGTGCTTCTCCTTGATGACCTGCAATTGGATTGTCATGATGTGATTCCAGTAGCCTGAGTTGTAGCTCCCTGTTAGTAGCTGGCACTTCAATCCTTCCATCATTCCATAGAAGTCCGTCCTTGAATTCATACTTGGCATACTGTTTCTTTCCGGAAGGTGGTAGTTTATCCTTCCCCTTGGTACTTTCGATAAGTACTGTCAGGGCTTCGTCCTCTATTTGTACTTCCTGGATGGCGGAGATTATGTCGACCTCCATGTCTGCCTTGAATCCAAGGAATCGTTCTGCGGCTATCATTGTTTGGGTTTGTTTTGGTGTGTCCTTATTGTCACAGCCCTCCTTTAGGTTGTGGCGTGTAGCAATATCAGACGTTCTCTCTAGAATGTCTTAGTGTATCTGGTGGCTTTAGGGACTGAGTCCAGCGATGGCAAAGGCCCTAAGGGCGGCGAGTACTTTTACAAGTACTTTGTTGAGTTCTTACTATCATGTCTCTTACTAGCTTTGAGAAGATTAAGCAGTACAAGTGATGCGATAAAGCCTTCACTTATAGTACTGCTGTATGTCTTCACACCTTTTGAGGAGAGATTGACAAGGTAGAGCAAGCTGGGGATTCCAGGCTTGCTCACCGTTCTTTTATACCTTTGAGGCGCACAGCCTCCTATGTACATGTGAAAGTCTATCTTTAGACCTAGCCAATCGTGTAGAAGAGAAACATGAGGCGAGCGTGTGGCAGGCCTCATGGCGTACATGTGAAACACCTCATGGCACACATGAGGCTTACATGTGAAAGATCCTCAGGTATGAGGACAGTGTGAGGCAGAGCCTCAAGGCATGCGCACAAGCATGTGAAAGAGTGTCGAGTGGTCAGCCATGAGATAAGTTGTGAGCCACGGTGTATGGTCATGTGACCTCAGGGTCTGTGCTGCCAGGCAGCGTGAGCCTTGAGTCATGTGACGTGTAAAGCGCTAAGGGCAAGTGCGCGGATACTAAGGTTGAAGGTGCCAAACCGAGACTGAAGCAAGAAAATAAAAGGGTTAGGCTTACGTGGTTCACGACACTTATGATTGCTCCTTCTTGATAAGGTGTTGGGTTTATTGGACATCTTTCCTGCTCGAAAGACAATACGAAAGTTGAAGGGTGCTATGGTTTGATACCATCTAGCATGTCGGCAATTCCAGGGATTCTTAGAGTCCTTCCAGTATTCAAGGTTCTTGTGGTCTGTATATACTGTTACTGGTTCAGGAGTAAGTTTGAGGAACAAGTGCCAATGTTCATATGCATAGATTATGGCCAATAGCTCTTTGTCATGGGTGTCGTAATTCATTTGAGCATTGTTGAAGCTTTTTGAGAGAAAAGCAATGGGATGTAAGTATCCGTCTTCGCCTCTCTGACTGAGTATTGCTCCCATGGCTACTCCAGAGGCATCAGTCTCCAGGAAGTAGGGTTTGTTGCGACCTGGATGTATGAGCACAGGATCTTTACAGATCTCTTCTTTGAGTTTGTCGAAAGCCTGTTGTTGTTCATTCCCCCAATTCCACTTCAGGTCCTTCCGAGTTAGTCCTGTTAAGGGTTTTACAATACTACTGAAGTTGTGGACGAAGTGTCAGTAGAAGTTTGCAAATCCAAGGAAGGCTTGCAGTTGTTTCACGGTCTTTGGCTCTTCCCATTCTTTGATGGCTGCTATTTTATCTTTCTCCATTGATACTCCTTCCGGCATGATGACAATTCCAATTTAAGTGACGGTGGTGACGTAAAAGAAGCATTTCGAGATTTTCAGGAAAAGACTGTTTTCTTCTAATCGCCTTAGTACTGCTTGTACGTGTTCCGTATGCTCCTCTCAAGTTTTTGAATAGATCAGAATGTCGTCCAGATAGATGACTACTGTTACGTCAATCATGTCTGCAAAGATATGATTCATGAATCTCTGGAAGACTGCTGGTGCATTCTTGAGTCCAAAAGGCATCACCAGGTATTCATAGAATCCGTCTTTCGTTCGAAACGCGGTTTTCCATTCATTGCCCTCTTTGATGCGGATATTGTTGTATCCCATTCTTAAATCAGGTTTGGAGAAGATCTTTGCCTCCCAGACTTTTTCGAGAAGGTCTCCTTGTTGTGGGATAGGAAATTGGTCACTGATTGTGACTGCATTGAGTTTTCAGTAATCTACCACCAATCTCCTAGTTTTGGTGTCCTTTTTTGGTACGTAGAAGCACGGTGCTGCTGTCTTAGATTTACTGTCTACCAATTTACCCAATGCCTTTTCTTGTTTAAGATATTCGTTAAATTCTGTTGCTGCGCTGTCTGTCATGGGAAAGGCTCTGGAAGGTTTTGGTACCTCTGCATCCAGTTGTATGTTGATTTCACAGTCGAATCCTTCCCTATGAGGAGGTAGTCCTTTGAAGAGTTCTTCACTAAAGACGTTGGCGTACTCCTTGAATTCGTCAGGTATTTCAGGGTCTATAGTTCCAATTTTTCCTGATATTCCTTTGTACCTGATACATAGTTCTTTCCAGGAGATGTCGGGGTCTGCCTCTTTCAGCCAGGTCATACCTAGTATGGCTTGTGTATCCCCCAAAGGCATGGCATAAAATTGTTGCTTGAAGGTTTGTCCTTCCACAGTTATATTGATGGTAGTACGGAATCTGATTTTCCCTTGTACTTCTTCCCCATCTATACCTATTACTGCTCGGTCATGTTGTAATTCGATTAGCGGAAGGGAGTGTCGTCTGGCAAAGGTGATATCAATGAAGTTTCTTGATGAGCCGGAGTCGATAAGGGTTTTTACGGGATCCATGATTCCTGAGATCAAAGTGTATGTTGTAACCCACCGGACTTTTCTTTCTTTTTGTGTGTCTTTCTCTCGTCTAAGGCCTGACCTTTGACTCGTTTGGACACGGACTCGTGGCTTACAACGCCTGACCACAAACACTCCTTTGGACTCTTACACACAGACCATGCCTCATGATGACTCTTGCGTTTCACCTTGCGCTTCTGTGCGCTCTTACTGGTAGATGGACTTTCACATGTACTTATAAGGCTGTACGCCTCCTGTGTATAAAAGAAGGGTGAGCAAGCCTGGGATCTCCAGCTTGCTCTACCTCGTCAATGTCGTGACCTCTGTCCCGACTCCCCGGATTATTCTGATATTTCTACTATTTTTAATGGACTATTTCTGATTACTTTTTGGACTCACGTGACCTCTTTGTATTACTCATCGGTCACATGTCTTTCTTTGTCTTCACATAAGCGCCCATATGTCTTACTCATCCACCGGGCACTTACATCCGTTCGCTTATTGATGCTATGCTCCTTGTAATACTTCCTTTGTGACGTAGCACCTTCCAGAACCTTCCATGCTGCGCATTCCTTCCTATTGGTCCTGCTTTTGCATATTCGGCACGCTGCCACGTCACTCATTGTTTGTACGCTACCTATTGTTCTCTTATGTATAAATACCCTAGGCTTTCGTCTCTTGGTCCCCCAAGAACGAAATACCTTGTACCCTTTCATCTGAAGGCCTACCTGTGTGACTTAGTCGTTTTACTCAGAACTCTCAAGAACCCTCTCAACACTTCCAGTTTCCCTTCGACCACGCGTCCACTGTTGAGGGACTACTCCAGCTCACGCCTGCGACAGTCAATCTCCCCTCATAGGTGTGAAGGCAGGACAGTACTATAAGTGACGGCTTTAGCGCATCACTTGTACCATCCTCCAACACTCTTAAGACTAAGAGACTACGTCGTATAACAACTTCCTCAACACTCCGGGTTTAGCCCTCAACATTGTATCCCTTGAGTCCATTGTCAGGACTAAGGGCTTGTAGAACGCCACTTGATAGTTCAACAAACACATGTTGAAACACACCTAAGTCAAGCCAAGAGGGCTGTGACAGTGTACCAAATTGCGCTATTACTATTAGATGTCTTTAGGTAGTATACACGTTCGTTTTCAGGTTTCGAGACAGTATCTGACATGGATTCAGGCTGTCACTTCAGTTTTCCGAAGTGGTGGATTCAGAATCCTCGTTGTCCTTGTCTTCTGGTTCTTTGACTTCTGCTATTTTGCCTTTGATATCCTTTGGTTCTGGTAGGAATTTCTTGGATTTACACTGGGGTCCCAAGTGTCCACTCCTGCCACATTTGTAGCATCGTCCTTCTTCCTTTTGTTTGTCAATTACGGTTTGTGGTACCCAGTCTGTGCTATTCTTATCTCGCCATTTGAAGTCTCCTGCTTTTCCGTATTCTTTCTTCTGTTGTGATCCTTTATCCTTGTCTGTTCATTTGGTTCGCCTTTTTGCTGCATAGAGGATATCATCTGTTTTGATTGCGAAGTCCATCTGTTGAATGAATGCTCTTGTAAACTATTAGTAGTATAATAAACCGATGTAAAAGGATGCATTCTAGTACTATAATACATGCTAGTTATATACTAGAAAGCGATGGGCAAGAAGAGCGCGCGCATACACAGAAGAGTGTGCGCGATGAGCACGTGATGAGCATACACCGCGCACACACTGATGAGCACGCGCCTATAGAACATACTGGAATAAACGAGTCTCTTACAGCTTGTATAAACAACACAGCCCCTCAAGCAAAAGACGAGTTCTTAATGCGAGAAAAGATTCGAGAAAAATCAGGTAAAGCTAACGGCTTAGTAAGACTGTCTGCAAGGTTTTCTGTGCCTGCTATATGCGGAGTTGAAACTTCTTCTTGCTCGATATGTTCGCAAATGAAGTGATGCCGAATGTCTATGTGTTTCGATCATCCGTGGAATTGCTGATCTTTGGATAACGCGATTGCCGAAAGCGAGTCGGTGAATATTGGAGTGGCAAGCGAGCGCTCAAAGCCTAGTTCTCGGAGTATAGTACGAAGCCAAAGGGCGTGGCGAACTCCGTAAGCGATACCCATATACTCGGCTTCCATTGAAGACAACGATACAGTCGCTTGTTTCTTTGAGCTCCAGGCAACGGTGCTGCCGGCAACTGTGTAGATCAGTCCGGAGACAGATCGGCGATCGATTATGTCTAGTCACCAATTAGCGTCGACATATCCGACCTCCTTAATTTCGCCATTATCAATCCAACCATCGTAGGTAATGCATCGCGTCAGGCTGCCTTTAATATAGCGAAAGACATGCTTTACAGCAGTCACATGCTCAGGGCCGAAGCAGTTAGAAAACTGTGCGAGATATTGCGTCGCATAAGAGATGTCAGGGCGAGTGCCTAATGCTGCATACATCAGCATGCCTATCATAGTAAGATAGTTGGCATCAGGAGGAGGAGGTCCTTCATATTTAGCTAAAGCAAGCTTGGGACGCATTGGGGTTGGCTGAGAGTTCGATGATTCAAGACCAGCGCGTTTAACGATGTCGCACAAGTAGGCATCTTGGGATAGCGACAGGAGTTTCTTGGATCGATCGCGTGTAACCCGAAAGCCCACAAAGTGGTGAAGCTCGCCAAGGTCACACATATCGAATAATGCAGCTAATTCCCCCTTGACCTGAGAAGCGTCGCCTTTGCCAGTAAAAACAGCAAGATCGTCGACATGGAACGCTAGGATTGCAAGTTTGCCTTTCAGGCGACGAATGTAGACGCAGGAGTCGGCGTAGAGACGAGCGTAGCCGAGGGTAAGGAGAGCGTCGTGTAGGCGTTTGTTCCAGACGCGAGCAGACTGTTTCAGACCATAAATGGTCTTTTTCAGCTGTAGTACTCGATCTGTACCATCCTGAAAGCCTGGAGGCTGCTCCATGTAAATCTCTTCATCTAAAATGCCGTTTAAGAACGCTCCTATGACGTCCATTTGGTGAATATCGAGGTCTAGCACTGCTGCGATCGCGCATAACAGCCTAAATGCGTCGAGTCGAAGGACGGGGGCGAAGGTTAATTCATAATCCACCCCCTTAACTTGAGAGTATCCCTTCGCTACGAGACGCCCTTTAAACCGTATTACAACGCTGTCCGCGTTGCGCTTTTTCTCTAAAACCCAGCCGCATTTAATCGCTGTTTTTCCATTCGGTAATCGCACGAGTTCCCATGTCTTCGTATTGTGCATTTGGGTGATTTCAGACGTCGTAGCCTCACGCCAAAACTCTCGTTCGTGTCCTTTCATTGCGTCTGCGTATGAGGGACGGTCCGCCGGGTCGACACCTATAGCCGCCATAATGACATCTAAATACGCCGGTCCAACCTCAAGAAAGACGTCGTAGGTCGCGTCCTCGGTAACTACTGCAGCGATATTGTCTGATTCGAACAGAGCGAACGATTGAGGTAATTTGTCGCTTAGGTAAGGACCAAATTCGTCTTCTTTTGCGTTGGGTACGGCTTTCTTGCCACGGCGCTTAACTTCGTCATAATTGATTGCGGGTAGTTCGCGGCGTGAACGAGTGAGCAGAGAGGGCAGATCGGGTTGTGCAGCTGGTGCAGGGAGTGCTGGAACGGGTGTAGGAATTGCTGGAGTGGGTTTGACAGGGGTAGGAGGCTCTAGCTTAGCCGGCAATTCGATAATTTCAGTATTAGGCTTTGTCTGAAATTCAATTGGCGACGTTTCTTCGTCCTCAGGAGGTGCAAGCGCGGATGTAGGCGGGAATTTGACGTTCCTTGATGCCAGTATCGTTCGCTGCTGCTGGCTCCAGTATAGCCAAGATCGACCACCTGAATCCACCCCCACGAACTTGCGCTTTGTGGAGCGTGCGTCAAGTTTCTTGTTTGTCCCACTTTGGTCCAAGACCCAGAGGTCGGTTCCCCACTCGTGTAGCATCGATAGGTCGGGTTTAGAGCCATTGAAACGCTCGTAAGGCGTCTGAAACCCCGGTAACGCACGCGTGTAGCTTCTATTAATGATAAAGCACGCGTAACCGAAGGCTTGAGGCCAGAGTTTCTTTGGTAGGCCAGCAGCGATGCGCATTGATCGACCTAAGTTTGCTATAGTCAAATTCAATCGCTCTGCGATGCCGTTCTGGGAAGAGGAATGGGGAGCCGTGGTTTCAATGGTAGTGCCTTGGGATGCAGTGTGCGCTTTCAATGCAGCGTTCACGTACTCGGTGCTGTTGTCAAATCGGACCGTTCGTAGTGATTTAACGTGCTTGTTGCGAATAAAAGCTTTGTACGCTTTATACGGATCGAGGACCTTGGTTTTCTCCTTGATAAAATAGAGAACCCGGTGACGGGTCGCGACGTCCGTAAATGAGACAAAATATCGCAGTCCACCTATTCCTGGAATTTGAGCAGGTCCCCAGACATCTGAGACAGTTAGGTCGCCTATATGCGGTACCACTGTCTTCGATTCCTTCGGAAATGGCTCGACGCGTTGCTTGCCTTGAATGCAAGCCTCGCAGAACCAATCTTTTGGTGCGGGTCCCTTCAGCTCCATTCTCTCGACCATCCCTTCCTTCGCCATAATCCTCAGTGTCTCAATCGATGCGTGTCCTAACGCTCGATGCCACTCCTCCCATGTCCTAACCCCTGCAGTCGCTGCAAGCGCCGTATCCCCAGCATTATGCAAGACAGTTGCATCAATGTGGTATAGGCTGCCCTTGAGGCTGCATGGTTTCTTGACACCCTGTCCTACTCGCTCCCCCTTGGGTCCGCGAATTAGGAACTCTTTCCCACTCCCTTCAAATGTCATACCCGCGTCCGTAAGCCGTCCAAGGCCAATTAGGTTATGCGGGGAATTCGGTACGTGATTCACGTCTTTGAGGTGTATTGTCACAACCCAAAGTGGGGAGTGAGCGCTAGGTGTGGATGGATGGTTACAAACAAGGGCAAGGCACGCTTGGACGATTACAGCCGCTATAAAGCCAGCTAACTTGTGACTCTTTGGGGGAATCGACAAGGCAAAAGTGTTCTGGCTTTCCAGAGACACTGAGCCTGTTCTTTTATACATTCTAAAGCACAGGTATGTACAAACAAGCGTAACTGTGAGTCACATAGCAACAGAAGAAAAGAAGAGTCCATAGATATTGAAGAAGGATTAGTAATGATGCGTAAGCCATGGAACGTGCTGAGGCGGCAGTGCTTCAGGCGCCGAGGTCATGTGACACAGAAAGTGATCGTACAAGGTTGGGAAGAATAGCAGAAAATACAGAAAAACTGGGGCATGCCTGCAAGGGTCACGACATTGCCCCCCTCTTACGACCGACGCTGGCGGAGCCTGTGCGGGCGCCCGGTGGCACTGGAAACAGCGTCCGGATGCTCAGCGTGGAAATCATTCACCACATCGCTGGCGTTGTTCCTGAGCTCGACTTCGTTCTCCCATGTGTCCTCTTCAGGGCCAAAGCCCACCCATCGGACCAGGTACTCAAGGCGTCCCCGGTGTACGCGTGAGTCCAGGACCTCCTGCACCTCGTACTTCTCCTCGCCCTCTTTTATCACAGGATCAGGCGGGCTCGTGCTCTCCTGCCCCACCCCAGGGGGAACATAGTGGCTAAGAAGCGAGGCGTGGAAGACGTCATGGATCCTCAAGGATTTCGGAATCTTCAACCAGAATGCGACAGGGGATATCCACTCTGTAATGGTGTATGGGCCAAGGCACTTATGAGCCATCTTCTTGGATGGCCTTGTGGTCTGTATGTTCACAGCCGACAGCCACACTCTGGACCCCTCCTTGAAGTCTGGCATGGGATGGTTGGTTTTGGAGTACACGGCCTGGGCCATCAGGAGAGCGGCGGCGGTTTCGTCCCTGACGGACTCCAGGAGCCGAGCATGCCCGTCAGCGTTCGGACTGCCAGTATCAGCCTTGGAGAAGGACAAGCAGGGGTGGAGACCGTAAATGACCTCAAACGGGCTTCTCCCTGTTGCAGCGCTGATGGAGTTATTGTGACAGAACTCTGCAATTGGTAGCCATTTTGCCCAGTCCCGTTGCCGGTGCCCTACATATGCCCATAAGTACTGCTCCAGCCACCGGTTCACCCGCTCGGACTGCCCATCAGTTTGTGGATGGTAGGCGGACGAGAAAGAAGCCTGGATGCCCAGCTGTTTGTACAGGGTACGTAGGAATTTGCTATTGAAGGTGGACCCCCGATCGGACACTGTGACCTTAGGTGTCCCATGCAGATTCCAGACGTTTTCCACAAATAGGTCTGCCAGTTCCGGCGCGGACATCGACTCCTTGCAGGGTATGAAGTGTGCCATTTTGCTGAAACGGTCTACAACCACCAGTATGCTGTCATGGCCAGAGCTAGTTGGCAGTTTCACAATCATGTCATAGGTGATTTCCTCAAAGGGACCTGCTGCCAGCAGGAGAGGCTGTGGCGGAACCCTGGTTGCTACGTTCTTTGTCCTTTGGCAGATATCGCAGGCAGAGACAAAGCGATTCACGTCGGCCTTCATCCCCGGCCAGTAGTAGGTCCGACTGATGGCTTCCAGGGTGCGCAGTTGTCCCAGATGGCCCATCTCGGGGGGTTCGTGGTGGTCACGGATAATGGCTGCCCTTCGCTCAACTCCATCCGGGACAAGGATGCGATCTTGATAGTATAGCACGTCGTCCTCTAGTGTGTAGTCCCTGAACTTTTTTGCAATGGATTGGGGCATGTCCCCTTGTTTGTCGAAGAAGTCCATGACCAGCGCAAGGTCCGGGTCCTCTCGTACAGCTTGTGCTAACTCCGATTTCCAGTTTTCATTTGTGAGCACCACTTTAAACCCCTTCAATTGTCTTGGGTCCAACATCACTTGTGGGACAGGTTCGACGTCACCATGATCTGCCCGTCTGGAGAGTGCGTCCGGTTTTTCCAATTGCTTGCCTGGTCGATATGTGATTTCAAAGTTATAGCTTGACAGGAAAAGGTGCCAGCGAGCATGACGCCGATTGAAGGTGTGGGCTGACCGCCAGTATTCCAGGTTGCGATGGTCCGTGAGGATGGTGATAGGTAGCTCCGTTCCCTCTAGATGTATGCGCCATTCAGCAAGGGCCCGTATAATGGCAAGCAGCTCCTTATCATGGGTGTCGTAGTTAACCTCAGCCCCAGTAAATCCCTTGGACATGTAGGCAACAGGGTGCAACCAGCCATCCTCTTGTCTTTGACTCAGCACCGCACCCATGGCCACGCCAGACGCATCAGTCTCCAGGATGTAAGGTTTGGAAGGATCTGGGTGTGCCAGTACAGGGCGACAAGCTAGGGCGGCCTTGAGCCCATCAAAGGCTTCTTGGTGGCTATCATTCCATTCCCAGGCCTGGGCTTTCTGGGTCAACCCGGTCAGGGGCTTGACAATTGAGCTGAAGCCTTGGACAAATCGGCGATAGAAGTTGGCAAAGCCAATGAACGTTTGCACTTCCTTTACGGTTTTTGGTGTCGGCCATTCCTGGATTGCAAGTACTTTTTGTTCCTCCATGCTGATGCCTTTGGGCGAAACCACCAAGCCCAGATAGTCAACCTGAGTGACAGAGAAGCTGCACTTGGAGGGTTTGCAGAACAAGTGGTCGTCCTGCAGTCGTTTCAGCACCTCCTTGACGTGTTGCTCATGGTCCGCAGGGTCCTTTGAGAAGATCAGAATATTGTCCAGGTAGACTATGACCGTCACGTCCAGGAGATCGCGTAAAATATCGTTCATGAAACGTTGGAAGGCGGCTGGTGCGTTGGTTAGCCCAAATGGCATTACTAGGTACTCGAAATGGCCATGCTTGGTACGGAAGGCTGTCTTGTATTCCTCCCCTTCTTTGATCCTGACGTTGTTGTAACCCCAGCGTAAGTCTAATTTGGTGAATAGTTTGGCGTCTTTGAGTTTCTCAATCAGGTCCTCTTGTCTGGGGAGTGCCGTCCTGTCTTGACAGTTACAGCGTTGAGGCGTCTGTAGTCTACAACCAACCTTAAGGAGCCATCCTTCTTTTTCACAAACATGACTGGTGCGCCGCCTGGGGATTTGGATACTCGGATTTTTTACTGCTTTCTTCTCCTCCTTGATGTACTTGGTCAGGGCCTCCGATTCTGCTGTTGACATGGAGTAGATAGGGCCATAAGGCAAGGGGGCGTCGTCCATCAATGGAATCTCACAGTCATAGGGTCTATGTGGCGGTAGAGTGGTGAAGAATTCTTCACCAAAGATGTTGAGGAATTCGTGGTATTCGGGTGGGACTATGCGTTTTGCTTCCTCCAAAGGGTCTGCCTCCTCCTCCATGCCAAGAAAGCCCCGGAGTACGTTAGGTAGCGAGATGGTCCCATCCTTCCAACTAATTTCCGGCTCGTTGTGTTTTAGCCAAGGCATTCCCAGTATGATAGTGGGTTCTCCCAGGGGCATGACGTAGAACTTCTCAGTGCATTTCTTTCCCTGAATCCAGAAGTCGATTTTGACGCGGTGATGTATTTTCTTGTCTAGGTTCTTCCCATCGATGGCTTGTACTAGGCGTGGTTTGGTGAGTTCAATGCGGGGAATTTTGTGTTTATTGACATAGGATGAGTTAATGAAGTTTGCAGATGCTCCTGAGTCAATGAGGGCTTCGGTTTTTTCCATGATTCCTGATATCTCGATTTTTGGTGTAATGAGGGAATTTGAGTTGTTGGACGAGCAAATCAAAATTCTACGAGATATAGGTACATTGGGGGTCGTACTACACATGGAGGTAGCAGACCCTATTCTTTTTCCGAATCCAAACTATCTATAATTGCTGTTTTCCCCTTTTCTTTTTCTTCATAGTACCATCCCGTTTTACAGAGCGCAAATCTATGTTTCCCTTTCCCACACTTGATGCATATTCCTTCCTTTGACCTCCTATCTTTTTCTTCCTGAGGGACCGACATTGTTGCTGCTTTTCCTGAGACGTGGTCCCTCTTCCTCCATTTGTCCTCAGCTTCTCCTTCTGCCTCTGCCATGTACAGGATGTTATCAAATTTGCAGGCCAGTGTCATGAGCTGTTCTAGGGTTGCTTCCTTGACCAGGTCCCTGTTGCTCCCATGACGATTGGTGGTCTCTGCCAGGGCGATGGCTTTGGACAATTCCTTCCGTACTGCCGGTTTCAACCCGTCCTGGTACATGCTTTTAAGTCCATCCTCATCCGTCCAATCAAGCTCCATCGCCAGGGTTCTGAATCTACTGGTGCACTCCGAGGCGGATTTGGTCTGGCGTAGCTTCTTGATAGCCCTCTCTGCTTGTCTCTTGGCAGCCATGTCTGTGAATGCTTCTGCGAATTTTTCCTGTAGGTCCGCCAAGTCCCGGATATGCGGAATTGCCCCTTGATCATTGAGCTGTTTGAGGTATGGGAAACACCAGGCCATCCCGGCGCTTCCACTCTTCAGGTTTGTAAGGACAAACGACATTTTTAGGTGCTCCGTAGGGAAAGACGAGGCATTGGCCTCAAGGTATGCAAGGACCAGTTCAAACCATTGTTTGGCTGCCACCCCCCTTGTTCCATCAAAGGGTTCGGGTTTTGGCATTTTTGACTTGTACCCGCCTTCAGCCCCAGGGGTAGCAGAGGGTTCCCTTGTTCTTTTGGGTTTCCCATCAGGGGTAGTGGAGGAACCAGATGGGCCCCCCGGCGGAGGTGGCGTGTCGTCCCCTGGTTCCGAGCCCTATGCCACTGGGCTCCCAGGTCCATCCCCCCGTTCCTTCCCTTTCCCTGAACCAAAACCAAAGCGGAGACCTGGTCCCTTGGGCGTAGGATCGTCCCTGGTGGGTTCCTTCTTCGGGGGAGGTGTGTGGGTCCCTTGAAGATGTCGAACCTCTGTTCTCAGGGTTGCGATTTCTTCTGTTGCAAGTGTGAGCTGGGAAGCCATATTTTCCAGCACGGTTTTCTGCCTGTTTTGTTCCGCCCAGATGTTGTTGATACCGTCCCGGGGGAAGGCATCCAGACCGATGTATTGTCGTCCGTCGTCCGCTACTCCCCCCATTACTATGTTTAGGAGGAGGTGGAAGCTTTCCTTGACATCTTGTTGGGCGTCCCCCCTGGTCCGGGCCAGAGCCGAAGGCGGCCTTGATAAGGGTACGCCGGACATTGAGAAGGGATTGGAGGTTGTTACGGCGGATTTCTGTTTTTTGGCAGTAGATCTCTCCTTCTTCGAGTTCGTCTAGTGAGAACGACAGTTTGCCTAGTTGGACAGGGGAGTGGCTTGGATGGTGTTGGGAATCCCTAGCACAAAGACGATTGGTTCGTAGTCAAGGTGGGGGTCGTGGTATATGACGAGGTTGTGAAGTTCCCAAGGGTCGCACCAGTTGTTCTCAAGGGCTCAGCAGATGAGTTTGAGCTTTTGGTAGTTGCGGAGAAAGTGGGAGTATGTGATGGAGTTTTGACAGGGGTAATGGCAACCAGGAAAATAGCAGGTTCAGTCAATTCTCATTCAACGACCGGTGTTGTTACGGAGCCAATTGAAGTATTTTTTAGGTTTCTGGTAGCACACAAGCTCTCTGTTCCAGATGCGGTTGTCTGTGTCTTGGTTGTGGATTTTTCTTTTTGGAACTGGCTGGGTTTCCTGGGCACTAGGCTTGGGGTTGCAGTGAACGCAGTCGCTTTCAGGGAAGTATAGCTTGGTGCAGACGCTCCAGGTCATGCAGTGATCGACTTTTCACACACCTGTGTGGGCACTCAGATGGGCACGCGACAACAAGCAGGTCTTTCAACGGGTTTTTGTTTTGGTACTATTGGCGCTAAACTGCTGCTCTTCAACTAGCGTTGGACAGTCACTGGATCCAATCAACAGTTCTGGCAAACGTGATGTGGTCTGTGTTCTCTGCAAGTGGTTGTTCGCGGTCTACAGTCGCTGAGTAACCAGGTAGGGTGGAAGATAGTCAGCAAGGGGGCGATACACCTCCGGTACTAGTAGGGCTGTTTCTGCTTTTGACTATTATGCAGGGGCTGGCCGATCTACTGTTTCCCAGAACCTGCGCTGATCCCAAGCAATTTCTCAACAGGAAATGAAGCTTTGCAGGGAGACTGCTAGGCACGTTGGTGGTGTGGGGCAAAAACAAAGGGTAGTGATGACAAAGTGCCTTTTGGCGGCGACGGAGTGGGTTTAGGCAATGAGCAAGAGGCCGGAGCCAGTGAAGAACACTTTCGCAATGTCACAACCCAAAGTGGGGAGTGAGCACTAGGTGTGGATGGATGGTTACAAACAAGGGCAAGGCACTCTTGGACGATTACAGCCGCTATAAAGCCAGCTAACTTGTGACTCTTTGGGGGAATCGACAAGGC
>MU132280.1:1439-24735 GCA_015039395.1 Ceratobasidium sp. AG-I
CCAGGAGCTCCCCCCCCCTCTTCCTGGGTTGCCTACTTTCTGATTAGTAAACTGTAATGGAAGTCACAGGGGCGTTTTTCTGAGGGGGTTTTGGCCCAGAAAATACCCAGTGGACCTACATGGGAAAGGGGCAGGGTGGGGAATAGAATGGGTGTATTGGTGAATGTGGTTTGGATTATTGTCAAGGGTTAATGGATAGGTCTGGGGGATCAGTACCATGCAGCTCACATCCTTTTGTTGAGTGCTGGTGGGGAGGCAAGGCTGGGGGATAATCAATGGGGGGCCAAGCATGTTGGTGAGGAATTAAGCTACAATGTAATGGTTATTAAGCTTAAATCTCATTGACATCTTGACCTGCCATTGCCATCCTGCCTTGTTGAACCCCTGGGGCCTGCATCTGCAGGCCTTGAGAGCTCGTGTGAGCTCTCAGGGCTTGTGGAGGAGGACCCAGGAAAGACAGGGACAGAAGAGGGGGAAGGTTGTTCAGGGCAGGCTTAGTGGGGTTTGACTTGAGAGGAACAAGGGGCAAGTGTGTATGAGAGAAGAGCAAGATATTGTATGAGTCTGATTTTATTCACCAGGATTTTATTGGGTGTGATTTTATTGAGTCTAATCTTATTGGGTCTGCTTGTATTCACCCTGATTTTATTGGGTGTGATTTTATTGGGTGTGATTTTGTTGGGTGTGATTTTATTGGGTGTGATACTGATGGAGAAATTTACGGGAATTTTTGGCGGAATCTGAGCCATCAGCAGCTAATCTTGCTCCTGCTCCTGCTCCTGCAATGCGGAAATTTACGGGAATATCACGTGCTGGATGTCACAGTCCTCTTGGCTTGACTTAGGTGTGTCTTGACGTGAGTTGTTGAGTTATCAAGTGGTGTTCTTCAAGCCCTTAGTCCTGGCGATGGACTCAAGGGATACGATGTTGAGGGCTAAACCCAAAGTGTTGAGGAAGTTGTTATACGACGTAGTCTCTTAGTCTTAAGAGTGTTGGAGGATGGTACAAGTGATGCGCTAAAGCCGTCACTTATAGTACTGTCCTGCCTTCACACCTATGAGGGGAGATTGACAAGGTAGAGCAAGCTGGGGATCCCAGGCTTGCTCACCTTTCTTTTATACACAGGAGGCATACAGCCTCGTAAGTACATGTGAAAGCCCATCTACCAGTAGGAGCGCACAGAAGCGCAAGATGAAACGCAAGAGTCACCATGAGGTGTGGTCTATGCGTACGGTCCAAAGGAGTGTTTGTGGTCAAGCGTTGTAAGGCACGAGTCCAAGTCCGAACGAGTCAAAGGCCAGGCCTGAAAGACACACATAAAAAACAGAAAAGTGTCCGGTGGGTTACAACACTGGAGTCCAGCACTTCTGTGTGCCAAAACTGTGGCCCGACATCCTTACACGAGCTGTCCCTGATGCACCTGCATATGGGAACAGGTTATTCATCAGTGTACACAGAGATTATCAATCAGCACATTGTTAACTTTTTTGCCACGCTTGTGACCCTTGCCCCTGCTCTCAGGAGCTGGATCTGAATGGTTGGACTCCTGTTCCAGGTCATCTACCCATGAGTCCCAGTCTCCACGGTGGAATTTGTCTGATCTTCTTCATCTGGCAGTATGCCTAAGGATGTTGGCTGGGTAGGACCCTGGGCATCTGCTGCCTGGGGGCAGGCTTTTGACCTCCAAGGGTCCCGCTCATGCCCGCATGTGGGCATGTGGGAACCTGCCAGGTGCCCGCACCTTTGCAAGCAGCTGCGGGCAGGCGGGTATGGCCTGCCACTAATGTCATCACAATGACATGTAGCATAGCTCATGAAATACACAAGGTTCAGGGGACTTCAAATATATAGGTTTCAGGATGTAAATAAATTGTCCACGCATATATGTAGAGCAAATACTATTGCAGAAAACACAAAGGCGTGTGCAGGCCGCATAGAGGCCTTCTGCCCCCGGCGTGAATGCATATAATACAATAATGTAAATGAAAGGACCTAATTCCCAAGTTTCAGCTCAATCAAATCATGGGAAGTGTCAGAAATGTACTTTAAGCCCCAGATTCCCCTCGTTCCCCCTATGAGTCTTGTTGCTCACCAAGCAGACTTATTCTGACCTGAGCAACAATCAGATCCAATTGTCACTGACTTTTAGTATATGCTCTCAAGTTATCTCATATTCTGAAGCCCTCCAAGTATCTGTATTCCATGTAACTATTCCCACTGTAGAATCTATAGAGATACAGGACTACTGTCTAGATATGATAATATGATCAGATATGATATATATAAACCACCTTTTTTTATATGCAAAACTGAATTCTGAGTAGAATTTACTCTTTGGAATTCACTCAAATGTACTCATTCAAGTCTCAGACTGCGTTCAATGCTGCTTTTCCCCCCTTGTAGGACCAAGTCCCCCTGTTAAGCCCCTTCCTGAAGCCATATCATGCTGGCTATTGGCATACAGCCTCTTATTGCATATATGAAGGGATCGCATATAGGGGAGCAGCATATACATGGTCAAATTCCTTAGTCTATGTGGCACATTTTCAGGGGTGAATTCCCCCCCAACTGTAATTCCCCCTTTTCTCTACCGTAGGAACTTATATTGAGAGCATGGAGTACATATATGGAGTCAGCTGAATTTACTCTATTTAACTGTGTGCTTCATATTACAATGTGGTGAGATTTGTGGCCACTCAGATTTTCAGAAAAGTGCAATCAAAGGGCTTCAGAGAAAACAGCTACGCGGAAGGGACTGAACCATTGGATAAATGTGTAATAAATTGCATAAATTAGCCGGGTACCCGCTGCATATGCTTACAATATCTCGCAGGCATTGGCGGGTTTTTGGGCGCTTAGCGGTGGGCTTTCGCGGGACGCCTACTGGGCTTTTTGGCCAAATGTGCCATGCCTGTGCTCGGGCCCACCCTCGGAGTCTGGGTTTTCCTGGGCTACCCGGGTGGCATCCTCAGGTATGTCAGCCTGCGTCTTTGAAGCATTAGTTGTGACATATTTGTGCGCATTCGTCTGCAAAACCGGCGAAGGCCATTTTTCGGTAATGAGCGCCAATGAGCGCTTTGAGCTCCATTAGCTATGCCCCCCGATAGGGAGCATTGTTTAGAACTGGCATTCTTGGTGAGAAAATAGATAAAAATATTAGCGCTAATAAGTGCATGGGTCTCTAATTAGCCCAATGTGAGTTTGCTGGACTCCTAGTGCTAATACTGAGAACACTACAAATTGATACCAATGAGGTCATTGCTCATTGGAGCTCAATGGTGCTAATGAGAAGCAACGGCTGCAGGAGGTGTACAGCTGCGTGGCATGCTGATCGACGGCAGGACCGGAAACTCATCTGACGTGCGCAGCGGAAAAAAGTGACAAAATAAGATTTGTATGAATTGTAGATATAATTATAGTGTACATATACATGTATAAATACTTCGCGAGCGTGTCGTGCGGGTCGGGCCGTGGAATCTCCAATATCGAATCAAAATAGCCATTGACTCACCTAGCATGTGCTCGTATATGTGTACATATAGGTCGCACTAGGTTGACAGGCAGCGACGTGCGTCTGGGTAGGGGGGGGGTGAACACGACCAGGGTGGCGGGAATTTGTCAGCGGTGTGACGGTGTGAGTTACTCACTTGGCTGAGGTCGGCCGTGCACAGGCCAGTGAACGGGGCGTGATGGGCGGTCATGGTTGGGGGGCGAGTGCGAGCGAGGAGGTCCATATGTCATGGCGAATGATGCGTGTACGAGGTGGCCGAGTGTTGGGAAATGGTGTTAGCAGGGTCTGCGAGAGGTGGGCCAGGATGCTTACGTGGCGTGCACTCCAGCTTGGGTGGGCAAGTGTTCCGTGCTTGGGTAGTGGTAACATGTCCTTCTGGGCGAGGCGCGCGAGGTTCATAAAAACAAGGTTAGGTGCAGGGCCACGTCTGCAGCGTGAGGGAGTGCGTGCGTGCGTACAACATACTCACCTAGGTGGGTGGGTTGTGCACAGCCTGGAGGGCAGGACACGGCAGATGGTCGGTGTTGGTGCGCACACGCGTCCGAGGCGGGCGTAAAGGCGAGGGTGTGACATGGAGTGGGTGGTGGGGGCGTGAGTAGTGGCGAGAGGGCGCAAGTGGGGTGATGCGCTCACCTCTTTGCTTTTGCGACGTACCTGGGCGGTCGGACTTGGGGGGTTGGGCGTTGTGGCTGATAGTGTTGAGGGTGGTCGAGTTTAGGTGGTCGTTGTTGCGGGGAGGACATGGTAGCGTGATAACTGCTGACCAATTTTTTCTTTGTGTTGGCCCTGGCCACCAGGAGCCAAACACGGCCACCTTGCCACGTCAGAACTCCACCCCATTCGCACTCCACGACTTCCCCACCTCCAACATCGCACCCCTCGCCAATGCCCCGCCCCTCACGCTCGCCACCGCCCAGCCACCCATGTCGTCGCTGTCAACCAACCCTGACATAACAGCCCATATACGATGATTCCTTCTCACTTGCTTCCCACCCTGCTAACCTCGTATTCCCACACTTGGCCGCCTTGTACGCGGCATTCACTACAATGCCCGGGACCCCGTTTGTGCTTGCCTACCAACGTCAACCATCCACGGTGTCCTGCTCTCTGACTCGTGCACAATTGACCCCAGCAGGTGAGTGTCGTACGCGTCGCTGCAATCAACTTTTTTTCATGGCCGACTGCGCAGCACCCTTGTCGTGCAATGAGCGCAAGTGCTGTCCCTCAACACATGCTGCTCTATGGTCCCATGGGAGTTACTCCTGCTTTGCCACTCACCTGCAACAATTCCGCCCCACCCAGCCTTTGACCCACACTCGCATTGCCCCCTTCTCTTAGCATCTGTTATCATGGCAGGTGTATCTCTTGTCCCTCGGTTTCTATCTTACTGTATTATGCATGATCTACCGTGTTTGTTACTGTGTTTATCCTAGAATCGTAATATATTGTTGCATGAATACACTGCACACTTAAACAACCAATCCCTTGATGAAAAAACCCGGTCTGCAACACGGAAATTATGGACCCACCGCTGGTCTACATACCTCATTTAAACCCAGGTGTATCTATTCTTCCCGCAGTGAGCACGTGTGCATCTTGCTGACCCACCTATGAGACACCCTGGTGATCACCAATTGCGGCCTGTTCTCATCCGAATACGGTGAGAACAGCCGTGTTCCATTAGCGCTCAAAGATCCGGCTTAGACTCCAAGCGCTAATGAGAAATCTGGTTTTTGCAGACGTTTCTAATGCTCCTACCGTAGCCTCAGGATTCTGCAGGGTCTTTAGAGGGCAGGCCTGAGTGGAATTTCAAGCTGTGTCTGGGTCATCTTGTGTCACGGGTCTATTGCTCCTTGCATCCGGGGTGTTGTGCCAGGTGGGTCAGGTGCTGGCTCCAAGCTGTGCTTCACAACCTCCATAATTCGACCAGTTGTTTTTTGTTACTGTGAAAGACACTCTGTTAGCTTTGTGTACTTGTTTTGCCACAATGAATCAACAATACTAAATTTAATAATACATACAATCATAGCATTTGCAAGTGCGAAAGATACAGGTAGCTCCACTTGTTGCAGCGAGATCACAGTGTTGGACGTGTTGTCCCTGGGCTCCTCTGGATGACATAGAGCCCGGAGCAGCTTTGTCAAAGTTTGAATATGCTCAACAATCCAAATGACAATGGTCTCATGCGTAAAGCGCTCCATTGCACTGATTTCAAATGGTCCTCCAGTTTGTGTGAGGTATAACAGGAATGTACCCTCTGCATGCTGCATAGCTGTCCAACGTGCCTTCAACAGTATTACAATAATCCAATTAACCCCATACGGTCCACTGAGTAGCATGTTGGTGGCGTTGTCCATGAACAGATTAGTCTGTAACCAGGCAAACAGTGTAGCAAAAGACCATGCGCATGCTGTTGCAAGAGTGTTCACATTGAAATACTCATAAGGAAGCCAGCTTCATCCGAGCAACTCCAGGCGGTTTGCATCAACTGATGCACAGCTAGGGAAATAGAGTGAATCACGGTGGAACTGCGTCCAACTTGTAGCAGACATTTAAATTTGCTCATTTCAGTTTCAGTGGTTGGGTTAAGGATGTCGCCCAGGAGACCCACACCCGGGAATTCCTGGAAGTCCTCCCAGAACAAACCGGAAAAGCCCGGCTCCGGGCAGCAGGTGCAGGCACGGGAATGGTCAAATTCACAGGGATTCCCGGCAAGCATCCCGCAGATTCCCACTGTTAAGCGCCCGGATTCCAGCCAATTCCCGCGGAAAGTGGGGAGTATATGCAACGTGAGACACTCTATTTTATGCAGTTTCTTCCATATCTCTCCGCCCATTGGTTTGCCCCTGCGTGCCCGTTCTCTGTCGGGTCATTTCATAGTACTCACCTATGTATTTGACCAACCATGAATGCCACCACAATGTAACTCTGAAGACATGATAGAATAGAGTCAAACCAGGGCTTCTCAACCATGTATAAATCACCCTCATAAGAAATTGCTACCAGGGGAAAAGTGGGAAATACTGCTGGGGGATATTCCCCTCTGAGAAAGCGCCACATACACTAAGGAATCCCAACGTGTATATACCGCTCCCTTGTGCGCGATCGTTGTATATATGCTATCACATGCTATATACAAGATATAAGCCTAATCTGAGGCCAGGAAGGTCCCCAACAGGGGGCAATAGTGCTGCAAAGGGGGAAAACCAGGTTTAAATGCAGTCTGGGGCATGAATGAGAACATTTGAAGAGGTTCTAATGAGTACATTCTACTCAGAATTGAATTCTGCATATATATAGGAGTCTGCAGTTTTCACTGTACTGATCATATTATCGTGTCCACTACTGTGGCCTTGAGTATTCATACATGCCCCTTAGTGAATAACGGCAGTGAATAGCCATACTTGCAGGGCTTCAGAAGGTGAAAGAAACTCATAGATCATTTATAACACCCATTAGAAGGATGCTGACAGGTTTCAGTATCAGACTGAGTCTACTTGGTGAGCAACAAGACTGCAGGGGGGGAATAGGGGTATTTCGACACTTCTGCCCTAGTTCAGTGACTTCCCAAGATTAGATTGGGATGAAACATGGTAGGCATATCAGTATGGCCCATTGAATATATAATAAAAACTTACGTTGGGTCTGGGGGGTCAAGATGTGGCCTGTGTGCAACTTTTGTGTTCCCTTGGACAGTGTTTGAGGTATTTACATGTGTTAGTAATTTATTCACACCATGGAATATCCATATTTGGAATCCCCCGATTTTTTTGCATTTAATGAGCTATCTTACAGGCTGATGTGATGACATATGTGGTTTCTCATGCTTGCATGCCCAGGGATGCTTGCAAATATGCGGAAATTTGCGAGAATCCCGTGGATTCTCACATGCTCGCATGCGGGCACGGGCAGGGCCTTCAGGGGTTGAATTCCCGGCTCGGCAGCGGGAATCCCAGGATTTACCCAGCCGACATCCTTATGCTGGGTAAAAGAATGAGATATCTCTTACTTGCAGAAGCCCCAGATCTTCATATTCTTGATATATGCTGACCATGTTAAATATGATCTTGTCTGCAACGGCATTTCCTCAGTTGCCGCCAGTTCCACATCTGTAAACACCTGAAATGAGTCACACAGTAGAGGAGGGAGCTCCAGGGCCGAAGCAGGCACCGTTGCTTCCTTGTTCTGCAACAGACGAGCGACGTACAAACAAGCTTCAGGCCCATAGGGAAGGTCAGACTGAGGATGAGGCTTGACACATAGACTATTGTTGTACTCTCCTGCATCAGGAAAAACCCCCAAGGCCAACTGTCAGAAATTTCCTGTTATTTTCCCATTTGCCAGATCTACCAACCCCCCCTCTTTAATTTCTGTTATGTACCTCATTTTCCTCATTTTCCCAGGCAAATTTGAACAAATTTGCCTGGATTTTCCCCAAGGCAGTGCTAATGAGATGTTACAGACCAGATTTGCCAATTAGGGGCAAATTTGCAACTGGGGTTTTCTCTGACGTGGACCAGCTGACAGAGACTGGAAGACGTTTGGTTGCACACCTGAGTTTGTAAAATCCATTCTAGCATGTTGGCACCAGGCAGTACTCTCTTCCTCATCCATCAGATCCAGATCACACAGACAGTTGATACCATTCTGCATGCAAGCGACAGCAATGAATCTCCACTCTTTGCGAAGGCAGTCTTTCTCAATACCTTCCCAGGGAATTAGTAGCTTTCCTCCTTGATATGCTACAGTACTGGTAAGAATCTATGCTGGTTTTGAACGGCATGTAGACTTACCCCACATTGCATTGATCCATAGGTACAACATACAATTGTCAATCTGCCAAGTTGCATGTGGAGGCGGCATGACCAGTCGATACGATCCATTGAGATCGCCTAAGGATGTCGCACAGAAAAATTGCTGAAATTCCGCTCCTGCATGCCGGAATTCCACACATTTGAGTGGTTCCGGCTCCGGCACCTGCTTCCACACACGGGAATGCGAGAGTTTCCGTGGTATTTAGGCATTCTCGTTGATGCTGCAGGTATGCAAGATCATCCGCGCACCAATGTCATCACATTGCTTAATAAACTATCCCGGGAAATGTGCATAATTCTGAGCTCTTCACCTATACTGATTACATGTGCTCAATAATTCCAATGGGCATGAAAAGTACAGAATACTTGCAGAAATAATCCCCACAGGCATTGCACCCTCATTTTGAGGGGTTTGCAGACGTAAATCTACTAGCGTGCGCGTGCATTTAGTGTCCTTGTATTTATCCTGATTTACTGGCAGGTTTCCATGTGATTCTGATCATAGGAAACATGAGGACAGGACAAGATGTCTCAATATAATCCTCCTTTTGTTCACATCTCACATTGGACCAGCCTGGCACTACCCATACAAGTTCCAATGATTGAGATAGAATTGGAGTAATATATAGTACTGAATGAGAACTTATCTCAACTGTAGATAGTCTGTGACTGCCCCAATACTGTCCTCAGTTCCCACTGTCTCCTCCATGGCCCACACCCTGTAAGACAGACACATCAATGGTGTTGAACTGTAGCTAAAATTGAGTGAGACTAGTACTAGGGTAATCAAGCATTCTGAGTAGAATGTACTCATTGGATTCTCTGAAATCAAAGCCATTCAGCATGTGGAAGGCATTTTATCAGGGGTTTTCCCCCTGGGCGATGTATTCCCCCCATTTACTACCTTACCCATGCTCCATAGAGTCTGAGTGTTGGTATATGGAAGATTTAGACCCCAGCACATCCATTGTACGCAGGGGAGCGGCATTCTTCCGTTTTATTCCACTAGTGCATGGGGCGCTTTTCAGGGGTAATCCCCCTGGTTGGAGTAAATCCCCACTCAGAGAGCCTGTTTGATTTATTGAGATTAAGGCTGTCGGGCAGGAAACCCGCACGCGGGAATACCCGCGTTTGCGGGCACAAATACCTGCAAATACCCGCGTGCGAGCAGCGGGTGCGGGTGCGGGTTGGCCATTGTTGGCGCGGGTTACCCGCACTTAAGCGCCGACATTCCGGCTAGTTCTCGCAAAAGAAATGGGCCAAATCCATAAGTAAATGCCCGAGATCGTGCAACTTTACTGCTCGAGGTGAGTCTTGAGGTGCACGCTGGGCGGAATGGGTGTACCCAAAACCCATCACAATCTTTCGATTAAGGGCTCATTAAATGCGCAAGAATCAGGGCTCCCAGAATATATATAACACATGTTCAAAATAAATTACTAAGGGGTTGAAATACCTGTTCTACACCTGAGGGGGAAATTACCCCTGAAAAGCGCCACAAGCACTAAGCAATTGCACCAGGGAAATGTTGCTCCCTTGTTCTTTTTAGACTATATCATGCTGTAGCACCTTATATACAAAATCACAGCTCATTTGGGCCACTGGAAGATACTCAAACAGGGGACAGAGTGAGAATAGGGGCCAAAAATTGCCTAAATCCCCCTCTACAGCCTAACTAAGACAGCTATGAAGAAATCCAATGAGTAGATTCTGTTCAGAATGTTTGATTACCATAGTTCGCTACTTCAGAGTGCATCTGACACTGGAAGTAGGTGAATCATACAAGGGGGGTTTGCTAAAAGTACCTTGAGCTTTGAGTCTCTTCAGTTCACATGAGTTCTGAAGGGCTATAGATGAGATTTCTGGTGCAGTGAGGTTATCAGACATTCTGATCAATCTGTATGATTTATATTTGCTTCAACATCCATAGCTATCTTGCCAGTGCAAGAGTAGGGGGATATGGGGTTGGTTCCCCCCTGTCATTGAATAGCAAAACTCCTGTTGATTGTATTGCTCCCAAACTACATATATAGCTTCTAGTATAGCTATAGCAGCCTTTCGCTACTTTACATCATTAAAAACCAGCTTGATTAGACTTCAGTGATGTCTGCGATAGTTACAGATTATTCTCTTAATGTATTTTCGATAATTCTCCACCTAAACAAATTATTTTCACTGGCGTGAAAGTATATTCAAACTCAGTGGAATTATGCGCATTTAATCAGCAATAAAGTATTTTGATGTGATGGGATTTGAGGTCGGCCATTTTGACCTTCGTAGGCTCTGCGCCCCCTCGCAGCCTTTGCAGACACGCTGGTGGTCTGGGGGCATGCGGGAATGCCCGCAAAGTGCCAGAAGTGCCAGAATGGCGGGCACGTGCGGATAATTCCCGCTTCCCACGTGCGGGTGCCAGCGCCGGTGCGGGTTGGGTGTTTTGGCGCCGGTTTCCCGCGTGCAGGCACGGGAATTGCGGGAATTTCCCGCCCGACAGCCTTAAAATTGAGATAGTGTGACTTATATATTCTGAATGCTGTGAAATATGTGCATTTTCTGACCTACTTATCATGAGAATGTGGTAGGATTTGTGGACACTCAAACTTCAGAAATCGAGCCTTTCAGACTCTGAGGATTGTTTCTTCTGGAAAACTGCAAGGATCTAGTTATGGAAATATAGAGGTATATACCATATCTAGATTTTCTAGGACAAATAGATACCCCCCTGACTTATAGGATCATATAGCACTCTATATGCCTATCTAGCAGCTAGATAGCAGGTATCTAGCTGGTATCTAGCTGTATCTAGGATGATCTAGGATGATCTAGCAATCATCTAGCAGGATCTAGCAAATCCTTAGCAGCCTAACCCGATATAGTAATTATTACCAAAAAAAAAGGGAAGAGGCTTAGAATAAAGAAATAAAAATGGTATTATTTTCTATCACCCAATATGGCAATAGTAATTGCCAGATTGGGTCATTTCCCAATTGGGTACATTGCCAATTTGATCATACTCTTGAACTAGCCATGGGATCAATGTCCCCTATGCACCAACTGGGCTATATGCTAGAAAGTACCCCCTGGAGGCAAGGGGGCCCACCACAGACAGGGGAGAGGGGGCCAATGGGGCACTTGGGTTGCCTCAGGGGAAGGGGCACTTGATCATCAAGTCATGTGAGGTTGCCCCATTTGGCACTATCAGTTGCCTTGTTGGGTAATTTGAAATAGACTCTGATTAGTCAGGCTGATTAATAATACCATTTTTATTTCTCTATTCTAAGCCTCTTTCTTTTTTAGTAATAATTAACATATCAGGTTAGGCTGCTCAGGATTTGCTAGATCCTGCTAGATGATTGCTAGATCACACTGTAGACCCAGTTTCTGGGGATGATCCGAGAGTCTCTCTCGGATCGCTTGAAATCCGCAGGTCAATGCTGGGATATTTTTCAGGCAACGGTGCGGATTTTTTATCCGCAGGTTCGGATGTTGCGTGCAACGTCGGATTCTCCGAAGTCCACATATAAGTGCTGGAACAATTTAGAAGGTGCCATACAAATGGGCAGCAATGTATTCATAGTAGAGCACATCAATGAATTAGCTAGTGTAATCTCATAAAATAACACTTGAAGAGCATCAGACCTTGTATCTGATAAACAGTGAGCCGCACACTCGCTTGCCGATACAAGTCACATGACACCAACAGGCAGTGGGGATCTTTTCTCCAAGGTTTTGGATCTCCAATTACTCTTTCAATGTTTTATTCCACCTATAGGGCTAACACAAATGCCACAATACATACACATACCACTTGTGAATGAGGACAAAACATCTTCTATACATGACCTCCAGCTTCGGAAAATCCGCAGGTGAGGGAAATCCAAGGTCAAACTGCGTGCATATAGGCTTAGAAATGTTTGATTGACTATATAGATGGCTTGTGAGGTTAAATACCTACGTAGCATTAGTGTACTGGTAAATGCACAGTGCAGTAAATGAGGTTTGAACGTTAGATAACAGGTTCGATCCTCTCTGAAGGCATTCTTTTTGAAACTTTCAGGTTTGGTATGGCACTGTATAATCTGACAGTTCGGATTTTGCCAATAATCCGCCAGCAAATGCTGGGGGTATCCGCAGATATATGCTGGGTATATCCTTCATGCTGGCTCGGATGATTCGCATGACCAGTTCGGATGATACACATGACCAGCACGGAGAATACCCGTTGGATTGTCTGCGCTGGGGAGGTTTACTGTGTCATCCTAGATCATGCTAGATACCTGCTAGATACTACTAGATACCAGCTAGATACCTGCTATCTAGACACTATCTAGCTGTATCTAGCTACTAGCTAGGTGCTAGACAGTGCTATCTAGCTGCTAGATAGGCATATAGAGTGCTATATGATCCTATAAGCCAGGAGGGTATCTATTTGTCCTAGAAAATCTAGATATGGTATATACCCCTAGATTTCCATAACTAGATCCTTGCAGTTTTCCAGATGTTCTGCACAATCTATACTAGATATAATGCGCGTAAACGCGGAAAAATGTGTGTTGGATGTGCAGGTATTTTGCAGACACATTGGCATTTGAATGCCGGTATTCTGCAGAATTTCCACCGGATATCCTGCGCATTTCTGTGATTCCCGCTCCCGCTCTCGCTACTTGCATGTGGGTATTTGCGGGTATTTTTTGCTGCGGGTATCGCAAATTTCTGCGCAACATGCTTAGTACAAGTGATGCAATAAAGCCTTCACTTATAATACTACAATTTCTTCACACCTATGAGTGGAGATTGACACTGTAGAGCGTGCTAGGGATTCCAGGCTTTCTCTCCGTTCTGTTATACCTTTTTGGTGCACAGCCTCCTATGTACATGTGAAAGTCTATCTTTAGACCTAGCCAATTTTATAGAAGAGAAACATGAGGCGTGTATATGGCAAGCCTCATGGTGTACATGTGAAACACTTCCTGGTGTACACAGATCCTGCTTATGGTGTCACCAACACAATTACCCCGGCGGCAAAGGAGGTCTGAAAGCTTTGCCCCCTTGAGCACCAGTTTTACACCACTTTGTTGAGGGCCCGAGTATCAGTAGAATGGTGGTTCAGAAAGATGTTTAACTTATTTGGCTTTCTTGATTTCCCTTGCTTGCAGTGACTTTATCTTTCGCCGATTGGTCAATGGTTTTTGCTTGTGTTCTTTTCACTAACACTCACTCTTGCCTTTATTCATCAATCACTTCACATGTCTTGAACATGTCCCAACTATCCTTGGAGGAATACTTTCCATTGCCCAGCTGCAGAGTCCGAAGTGGAATAATCTATACAATAACTTTATGTACATATCTAAGTATCTATGATAGTTACTGATCCAGCTCTGTCCAAGCTCTCTTATATGGCAGCCCGGCTCCTGGAGTTTGCAAGGGTGGGGGTGGGAAGGGTGGTCCATCAAATTGGGAAGGAGCGCCAACATCAGCAAAAATCACAAGGTACTATGAGGTACTACATAGTCATATGTTGTCTCAATAGTCTCTAGTTGTACTCTGTAGGGCTGTAGTTCAGTGCCTTGTCCATAGTTACCCCAAAGTCTACAGAGTACTACCAAATTGTTGTGTCTTTACAGGGTACTACACCTTTGGATGATCAGGAGTGGTACTATGATGCTTATGTAACATGCCCAACTTTGATGGAATCGGGCCCTGATCAGGCACAGGTGAGCTGACCTGTCATCCACTTGGCCCTCCCAACACTAAGTCCCTCTCCCACCTCACTCTCCCCAGTTGCGCAAGGGCCCATCACTCTCAACCAGGGGTAATTTCTAGCATATGGTAGCTTTACTTGATGGGGAGAGAAAAACTAATGGTTGAATCAAGAGATAGAGTGAATTGCAAATTGGTTACTCCTGTTTTGGGCAGAATTTCAAAATTTATGAAACATGGAGACCACTTCAAAACTTACATAAGTGTTTTCAGATTGGAAATTGCACAGTAAACAACGGAGAAATTTGCATTTTACTCGCCCAGACACAATTCTTTTCCGATTTTGACAGGTATTTTGCTTGTTTCTCGATTGTTTATTGATCAATTTGTGTTTAGATGGAAAATTAAGGGTCCTCAAGTGATGGATAATCTGTTGGGGACAATTTGTAATTGAAAATATTTTGGGTGCTGTGCAATAGTACCTGTAGTCAGGTGTCATTGATTGGTAGTACCTGTCCAATTTGTAAGGAGTAGATTGCCATTCATAGCATTCTGTAGTCCATGCTGTAGTCTGGTACTACTGCAAAATATTGGTTTTTGCTGATGAAAGTATGCTGGCCCAGCAGCTGGAGCAGATTGCTGAGGGAGTGGTGCGAGCATTGTGTGTAGCATCATGTCGGTCTCCGCCTGGGCCTGGGCAAGGTCTCTAACTGAGGCAGAAAGGTTGTGCACGGCCTCAACTGCATCAGCAGTCGACTGATTCAACTCCACTAGGGCACCAAAAAGGCACTTGAACTGAGCTCCCTCACGCTGATTGGCCTGGTGGAGGGACTTGCTAACCTGTTTGATTAGCACGCTGGTGTTTGGAGCTTCCGCACCGTTGTTTGTGGTGTGGACTGGTGGATCGTTGTCTTCGTTCTTGTTGGTTGCGTCAGCCTTGTTGGCCTCACTCTGTGCAGCTTTGGGACTGCGGCATTGGCGCTCAGTTACGTATGAAGTAACAGCAGTCTGACAAGCAACAAGACTCTCTTGCCGCAATTGTTGTGCCCTCTTTGGGGCAATTAGTTCAGGTCAAAAATAGATACAGCAAAAAAAAACTTACCTGGTGCTCATGGTCTGCAGTTGCATTCCTATCAAGTTGGGCTTTGTCACGCAGACGTCGCAGGGCATCAATTTGTGAGTCAAATGCATAAGACTGTAGCCCAGTCCAACTGGTCCTGCTTGGTTTTTTGTGCTGTTGTTCATTAGACAGAGCCTTAGATAAAGTTTTAGATTACTCACTGACTTCAGCAGAGCTTGAATTTTGTCTTGAAATCCTTTCATCGTCAACTTAGTACCCGTAAACACCCCTGAGTCCCGCAGTATTAGAGTTGCTCTCTCCCATGCAGCTGTCTTCTGGTTGTGTGTTTTGGCGTAAGGATTTGCCTTGGCTACTGCAGCTAGTATTTTGGTTGTTTGGTCATGATTGTAATGCACAGGAGCTTTTCTCGGGGCCATAATAGGTTATAAAGCAGTCTTGTGATATTATACCAGAACAGCAACAAGCTTTCGGAGCTTAGACGGACTGGCAAAGGTGAATCACGGAGGTGGTGTAGATGCTCACAGGCTAGGTCATGTGAAGTGGGCTACAAAGTGGTCAAAGCTAGACCACATTCTATCAACCACTTTGTGGGCATGCCTAAGGTCTCTATTCAGGGGTTGACCTGCTTCAGAGTATTATAGTTTCACAGTCAATTATCATCTTCTGTAGAAATCCCATGCATCAATTAGCATACTATTGATGATCTAGCATTATAAGGCCACCGTCAATTAACATTACTGGTTTGAATCCTACGCGTCAATTAGCATATAGTTTTGGTGTATCATCAACACTGTCACGTGACTAGTGCCAGCAGCTGAACTAAAAATATTCTGCAGCGCATGGTGCCCTATAACTATCAGGCCTAGTTTTGTTGGCCTAATTAAATCATATGTACAGGTGCCACATGGCCTGGTTGTGCAAACATTAGCTGCCACACTCCTGCTCATAAGAAAAGAGAGAGAAATGTTAGTGCAGGGGCACAAAAGGCTTTGCAATCATGTGTGCACCTCAGGTGACTCAGGCTTCACAACATATTGGATAGTGCTACTGCTATGTGAGATACATACCCCGCTGGAAACAGCTGGATTCTCCTGTGCAGAGAACACAACACTACTACTTCAATATGCCCGTACCTAGAAGGGATGGTTGGCACCATACTTGATTCCAGGCCACCAATCATAGTTGAGGTGAGGCGGCTGCATAAAGTATCATCACTTTGATGCCTCAAGCTACAATCTTAGTCTGGCGCTTATCAACACCTCCAAGGCAAGCAATCAGACTGGTGTTATTTGACGTGGAACTCATTGTGACCACTATATTAATAGTCTGGAAAGATCACAGCCATGATGATAGTTGACATGGTCCTAGCTTCTATCCACACTAATGTACTAATGTAGCTAATTGACTCTCAGGTCATTCAAGGATACAGACTAGACGGCAAACCTACTTTTTTAGAAACAACTTATTGTAATTGAAACAATCCTTTGGCTCAAGAGCTGAAAATTGAGAAATGAGTAAGGTCAGTCTTTGCTTGACACATTTGAGTGAGAACTTTACTTGTAGAGGTAGTGCTACTAGGTGACCAATACGAACTTGTTGAACAATGATATCTGGCAACCAATGATACTCGTCAACCAATGATACTCTAAGAATGTTGGGCGAGCATTTCCCGCAGTTCCCGCGCTGCATGCGGAAAACCAGCTCCAAAATTCCAAACCGGCACCAGCACTTGCGCTCGCATGCGGGAATGCGGAAAATACTTGCTCCTGCCCGCACTGCTTGCAGTACTGGCGCATTGCAAGCATTCCCACAAGCTCCCGTGCCCGCAGCATGTCTGTAACAACTGCGAGGGGGACTTGAGTGCACAACATGATAAATGACCGACCTTCAAAACCATAACATTGGAATGATGTATAACTCATTAGATGCGCATAATTCAGCTGAATCTGAATATGCTTTCACGCTAGCAGAAATAATTTGTTTAGGTACGGAAACATGCGAAATAGATTCTGTGAATAATGTATCACTATTGCAGCCATCACTGAAGCCCAATCAAATAGATTTTGACAGATCTCAAGTCGCAATATACTGCTCCAGGTGTCTGATAATCCATGTACGCGGTTTGGAGGCAATCCAATGAGCAGAGGTTGAGATATGCACTGAAAGGGGGAAGCCACCCCCCTATCCTGATATCCTTGCAGTGGCAATAGAACTAAGGATATTTAGGCAAGTTTAAATAATACATTATATTGAAAGTACCTGGAAACCTCTGTGTACCAAATATCTCATTTATAGGCCCTCAGGATTCATGTGAACCTATGTGACTCAAAGTCTCAAGTGTACCATAGGCTTAGACTAAATCCCCCTTGTATGAATCACCCAATCTCAGTATGAGATAAGTTCCAAGGTGATGAATTATGGTAAGTGGACTTGCTGAATATAATGTACTCATCAGATTTCTCTGTAGCATTCCCAGTTATACTGTAGGGGGGGATTTATGTGAGGTTTAGCCCCTATTCTCACTGTGTACCCTGTTTGAGCACCTTCCAGTAGCCTGATTGAGCTGTAATTCTGTATATAGACTGCCATATGATGCTTAAATGTAACTAGTGCAGGGGAGCAATGTTTCCCTGGTGAGATTGTTCAGTGCTTGTGGCCTTTTTAGGGGTAATCTCCCTCCCCCCAGCAGTAGATCATGTATTTCACCCCCAGGATAATTCATTATCATCATGATATGTACATATTCCGAGAGCACTGAAGTATGCGCATTTAATGAGCCCAGTATGAACAGAATGTGATGGAATTTGGGTACACTCATTCTGCCCAGTGTGCACTTTGAGTCCCCCCTTGTGCAGTAAACAGACTTTTGCAGGTATCTGCAGGTATACCAGCGCTTAATTGCAAGTAAGCTGGCGGTGGATACGCCTATGGGCTGCTATAGATCACAGTAGCTAAGGACAAGGAGAACCTGGTCACATGACCCAGGGTACATATGGGAGCCCCTACTCCAGGTGCCCCCCACAAAACCAACCAGTTGTCCTCGACTGACCAAGACAACACAACAAAGGCAGAGAAAAGACAGAAGCAAGAAAAAAGGGCAAGAAAAGGAAAAAAGAAGGACAAAGAGATATTCAAAGGAAGGTACATGGCCACTAAGTCACTCAACACGCTGAGCAAGAACACCCCAACCACGACAAAAGTCCATCAGAGTGATTTAGTACTCCCTCGGAGTGTACAAGTACTCATACCCCAAAGGGAAGAAAACTGCGCCGAGATAGTCCAACACCCCCGGATGTAGCACCTCTGCATGAACCACAAGCTCAGCTGCCCGCCGTAATGTTACTACCCTGTGCGGGGCTGCACTGTGTCGCCCCAATGCCACTACCCATGCAACCCGCCAATCCGCATCCTGACCATCAATAGTAGTTTCACTTTTGTAAGACACAAATGGCTCGGGAGGTGGTACACGAGCTGGTGCTGTGCAATGAATAACAGTAGCAGGTGGTGAAGAAATGGGGAGCTCGGGAGTGGTGAGACCATAGGATGCAGGGCCGGTAGCAAGAGCAACAAGAAGAGTTGAGCGTTGAATCCCGTCCCGAAGACCTTCAGGCATACTTGGACAGGTTAGGACAGGGTTGGCGTCAGTCTGGGCCAAACGAGATGCAAAGGTTCGGGTGGGAGCAGCAGGCGTGAGTGGACAAGCACTAGCGGGAGCACAAGAGGAAGTTGCGGATTGTTGTGCCATGAACAACCACCCAGTCAGCTCAAACACCTGACAGCGGCGCTTACGACCCCCAATCCCCTGCCACAGTTTTGCAGTATTGATGTGTAGCAGGCTGAGGTCCTGGGGAGTAGACCAAGCTGCCGTCAATCAAGGCTGCCAAGCATGCTCGTGCTCCACAAAAAGCACTGCGCGGACAAGTTCATCCTGCTGCACAGCTTGGGCTGACTCTAAGGCCAGACACAACAGTGCCCAACTTTGTCGTACACGCTTGGGTTGTGCCGTGAACCACTTGAGCTCCCACCGGTTGGCACTGAACGCTGCGTCGTGTCGTAGTTGTTTCTCATAACGGCAGGCGATTTCCTGATCAGACGAATCGCATGGCGGCATGGAGGCGATATCGACGTCCCAGAACGTGTATTGAGCAAGAAGCGGCACGGTTCAAAGGAAACCGGGAGACAAGAGCTGTGGAATGCTGTTGATTTCGTTGCAAACGGTGGGTAAACGGGGGAGTAAGCAAGTGACCGAGTGAGGTGTGTGATTGACTCGTAGCACGTGATGTTGTAGGCGGCAGCGGCGATGATGGGACGGAACGAAGGCTCGAGGGGACGTGGTGTGGCTCAAACAACGGAGGGCGCTGAGTACTAGCAATCGGTGTAAGCCTCGTTGCAACAGGCAGGTAGACAGGGGAGGCAGAGCCAGAATGGTGTCAAGGGCTGGGAAAGCGGCAGGTAGGGCAATGGTAATATGACGTTGGGAGGAGGTGGCAGATTCGGACTGGATGAGAGGTGCGAAAAGATGCTCCGTGGGACTACAGTTTGAAAGAGCCCTTTTAGAATGCCTCCCGGCTCGAAACGGCGGAGATCAGTGGCAAAGAAAGATGAAGGGGTGAAAATAGAAGAGGACGTGCGCACAGAACGAGAAGCGCTTGTATGAAGGTGTACAATGGCTTGTTCAGCTCGCTGAAAGGGTGGGAATCAAACAAGCGTTTGATGAGCGGGATTGATGCAGAGGTTTGCAAGGAAAACGTGTAAGACTACCAAGGACAAAGTCAAGTGGTCTCTAGGCAGCAATACAGCTACAGAGAGCTGTAGAGGATATGGTATGATATGCAGACCACGTTGTTCAATGCGAAATGAGTGCATGATTCAAATGAGCTAGGCCACGAGATGTATGGAGCACTGGCAGAGGCAAGGATGCACGATTAACGTGATTTGATGGACAGGAGTCTTCAACACACCACAGAGAGCAAAATTGGATGTAGAAAGCAGAAATGGCTGCGTGAGGGATCGTTAGGTGCGCAAAGACGAGGCAAGACGATTCGAGTAAGAGCAGGAGACCGGTACTGCGAGATATGAGGCAGAAAATGAGTTTGGGAGGGCAGGTGGCTGTGTAGTACGTGCTAGGGGCACCAAGTGTAAGGATGTCGGCCGGGTAACCCGGCCCCAGGCATTCCGGGAAACCTTCCTGGAAAAACCCGGAAAAACCCGGCTCCAGGTAGCGGGTGCGGGCGTGGGAATGGTCAAATTCACAGGGAAACCTGGCGAGCATCCCGCGGATTCCCGCCGTTAAGCGACCGAATGCCCGCCGATGCCCGCTAAAATTTCAGCATATATGCAATCTGAGCCGCTCTATTTTCTGCAATTTATTTCATAATTTTCCGCCCATTGGTTCGCTCCTGCGTGCACGTTTTCTGTCGGGTCAGTTTATAGTACTCAGCTATGAATCTGACCAACCACAAATGCCACCACAATGTCACTTCAAGTGCACCATTAAATAGAAGAAAATCAGGGCTTTCCAACCATGTATAAATCACTTGCATAATAAATTTCCACAGGGGTGAAAAGTGGGAAATACCGCTGGGGGATATTCCCCTCTGGAAATGCGCCACATACACTAAGTAATCCCACCGTGTATATACTGCTCCCCCGCGTGCGATCGTTTTAGACATGCTATAGGATGCTATATACAAAATATCAACCTAATCCGAGGCCAGGAAGGTCCTCAACAGGGGGCAATAGTGCTGCAAAGGGGGAAAATCAGCCTCAAATGCAGTCTGGGGCATGAATGAGAGCAGTTGAGGGAATTCTAATGAGTGCATTCTACTCACAATTGAATTCTGTATATATCTAGGGGGCTGCAGCTTTCACAATGTTGATCATAATCTCATGTCCCCACTGTGGCCTTGGTTGTCCATGGTAGCCCCTAAGTGAATGATAGTAGTGAATACCCACACTTAGAGAGCCTCAGCAGATGAAATGAGCTCATGTTTTATATATATAATATATAAGAGTGGATCCTGTACAGTTTAAGTATCAGAAGGAGTGTACATGGTGAGCAACAGCACTGTAGAGGGGGAATAGGGGTATTTTGACAATAGGGCATCAGTTTAGTCACTTGCCATGAATGGATTGGGATGAAACTTGGTAGATGTGTTCGGACATCTTACTAGATATATATTATGCATTCACGCTGGGTCTGGGGGGTCCATACGTGGCCTGCGTACGCATTTTGTATTGCTTGGAACAGTATTTGCGGTATTTATATGCGTTAACAATTTATTTACAGAATGTGAAATACATATTTGGTACCTCCTGATTTATGCGCATTCAATGAGCTATGCCACATGTGGATGTGGTGACGTTTGTGGTACAAATGCCCGCAATGCCCCAGGATGCTCCCAAGTGGGCGGGAATTTGCAAGAATCCGGGGGATTCTAGCATGCTCGCGTGCGGGTGCGGGCGCGGGCAGGGCCCTCAGAGGTCGAATTCCCGGCCCGGGCTCTGTATGAACTGGATGTCCTGAATTTTGGGTGTAGCACTTTTTGAGGTATCCCTTTTGGGGTAAAATGACCTAAAAATGACAGTTATATCAAAAAGTGACACTTTTGGCCCAAATTTTGGGGGTTCACTTTTGGGCAATTATGCCCCAAAATTCAATAATGCTATGAATCATGGCTGTGTCATTTTGTGCAGAAACGAGCTCAGCATTCATAGAATGAGCTCAGCATGGCTACCTGAAATTTATGTGTTTTCACCCAATTTTTGGTACATCCACTTCACACAGAGGGGTAGCGGGAAACCCGGGAAATACCCAGCCGACATCCTTAACCAAGTGGAGTCAGAGAGTGCTAAAGGGCACAGAGAGGTCGCAGCAGGCGGTAAAGACACGAATAGTATCAATCCACAGTTGTCACCACGATGGACACGCCTATGGGCTGCTATAGGTCACAGTAGCTAAGGACAAGGAGAACCTGGTCACATGACCCAGGGTACATATGGGAGCCCCTACTCCAGCGGGAATTTGCGGGCAACCTGCTCCAAAAACTCCAAACCCACACCTGCACTTGCTGCTTGCACATGGGTATTTGCAGGTATTTGTGCCCGCAAACACGAGTATTCCCACATGTGGGTTGCTTGCGCAACATCCCTAGTTGCTGCCACAACAATAACAGTGTTGTTCCTTGTTGTGTAGCGCCATTTCTTGTTCAGACACCTAGTCCTTTGTCTTGTATTGCCTGGGTTTCTCCTCTGCTTTTTTTGTGCTGGCCACCCTTCCAGAGAATGGTTTCTTGTTTGTACTAGACTCTTGTCCTCTCCTTCCCTCATATAGTAAGTCGTCTATTTTGATGGCCTGTTCAATCCATTTGTCTAGGGACATGGCTACTGTATCTATTCCAGATAGTGGGAGCTTGAGAAGTTTGCTGTGTACATGGGGTTGAAGGTTGCGGACAAAGACATCAATCAGGGGTTGTTCCAGCCAGTCAACTTCCTGGGCAATGGCTCAGAAGGAGGTAGTGTATTGCTGGGCGGAATGTTTTTGGACGAGTTCCTGGAGGTCAGCCAATGCCTTATTGTGTTTATTGGGATTGCCAAATGCCGTGGTGAATGCGCAATGCATGGTGTCCCAGGAGGCCAATGGACCTGTGAAGTTGCATGCTCAGATGCACTAGAGAAGTGCCCTAGTGTCACAGCCGTCTTGGCTTGACTTAGGTGTGTTTCGATGTGTGTTTGTTGAGCTATCAAGTGGCGTTCTACAAGCCCTTAGTCCTGACGATGGACTCAAGGGATACGATGTTGAGGGCTAAACCCAAAGTGTTGAGGAAGTTGTTATACGACGTAGTCTCTTAGTCTTAAGAGTGTTGGAGGATGGTACAAGTGATGCGCTAAAGCCGTCACTTATAGTACTGTCCTGCCTTCACACCTATGAGGGGAGATTGACGAGGTAGAGCAAGCTGGAGATCCCAGGCTTGCTCACCCTTCTTTTATACACAGGAGGTGTACAGCCTCGTAAGTACATGTGAAAGTCCATCTACCAGTAAGAGCGCACAGAAGCGCAAGGTGAAACGCAAGAGTCACCATGAGGCGTGGTCTGTGCGTAAAGTCCAAAGGACTGTTTGTGGTCAGTCGTTGTAAGCCACGAGTCCGTGTCCGAACGAGTCAAAGGCCAGGCCTTAGGACGAGAGAAAGACA